>VXBP01003584.1:0-37357 GCA_013400115.1 Rhinopomastus cyanomelas | reverse complement strand
CACTTGGAGAGAGGTGTACCCCATCTGCTGCCAGTCAAAACACTGGTGGTTAGATATGCTGGCCTGATAAGCTGGTTTTGCTGTAGAACTAAATAAAGGACAAAGATGACTCCGCTGGCCCTGCTGGTAGCTCAGCATTTGAGCCAATCTCTCCGTGAGAAGAACAAAGTGCAATAGAGGCAATTTCTGCCCTCTGCATCTCAAGTCAAACAGCTCTGCAAGCTGCACTGCCCCAGAGCCACAAGTGTGAAAGAAAGCAGAAAGGACAGGGACATGACTGACACATGACTGATAGTAGGCCAAGGACAACATGGACCCACAGACTGAACTGGCAGTTCAACGAATAGCTTGAGCTGGCACTGCCGGCAAAATCAGCAGCCTTGCCCTCATGGCTGTTCTCTCCCTCTCCTGGTGTCTCCCTCTCCCTAAAAAAATAATAAAAAGAAAAAGGAAGCTAAGACTGTTTATTTACCACTGCTGCTGACAGTGACAACAAAATAGCGTTAGGCTGTCAAACACTCAGGAATTAAAGCAGTGTTTGTTTTACACGCACAAACTGAGACAACTGCAGTGAATCCATACAGTACCTGCATCTGTGAGTGAGTCCTGTATGTAAGTCAACAAGCAATATGCTCAAACCTGTCTGCTAGAACTTTGGGGAAATCCTTTGTACATACCACATGCAACAAGGCTGGTCTGGCCTTAGGGTCAGATTTTTCCTTATAACCTTATTTGAAACAAACCCAAGCCAGTCTTTTCTCATTCTTTAAAGTATGATGCTTTGGTAGATGCTTATCTTTAGCAGATCTATTACTTCTCAGCTGCTGAAAAGATTCTCTTTTCCCTTTACAAATGACCATCCTTCCAAAATCCTTGTGCAGGCACTTCCAAAGAAACAAGTGTTCTTATGTGTTATCACTTAACTTTCATTTGAATGCAAACAGAATTCTAACTCTCTTCCACAGCACTCATCAACTTCCCTCCAATTCTGTCTTCCAATTTGAAAGTTCCTTCACACTTTGAGCCAAGAGATCAATTTGTTAGGTTTTCGAGGTTTTATTTTTTTGTAAACTACAGTTTTAACTCATTCAGCTGATTGTTAACTCCAAGACGTTTCATTCTGAGAGAAAAGTGGGTTTAAGTGGTTAAGAATATAATCCAGATGTCTGAAACTCAAGCAACACAATATGAATTAGTCTAAAAATAAAAGTGGGTGACTTCACAATGCATGGTAATTAGCGACTCCTTTTACATCTAGAAACGTAGATCATAGGATGTTAGGGGCTGGAAGGGACTCAAGAGATCATCGAGTCCAACCCCCCAAGATCTGAAGTTGTTACAAATGCTCAGCAACAGCATGCCAAGCAAACGCGAGATGGCGTTCCTTGGTGCATCTTAAAGGAAGCAAAAATCCAAATAGCTGCTGGGGTGAATGCCTGACTGTATAATAAATCATTTCCATACACACTACAGATCACTGTTAATTCTGAAATGAAGAAATACAAGAATTAGATAACATGTAGGACAGCTTCCAGATGTACTGCTAATACAATGCTTTAAATATATGAAGAATCTGACTGCCAAGACAAACTGGTCCTGGCAGCACAGATAACAGTCTAACTCAGCAATATAAACACTTATAGCTAAAATCACACAAGTGATATATGCAGTGCTTACAGCAGTCACCAAAGCATTTAGAAGCCCGTGCAGACAGGAGGCCACGCATGAGACAGCTGGCACATACAACTGCAGCAAATGTGACAGACAGCATCCATCTCTGGAAGAGCAGGGGACATTAGACTCGAACAACATCTAATGCTATGTACAACTAGAGATGATTAACACCCTGACAAACATCAGTCTGTAACAAATCAGTTCGTCTGGCCACAGAGCCCACCTCATCCACAGATTTAATAGTCATGTTCTTGTCCTCGGTACAAGAATTCAGCTGTGGAATCACACCTCTGAAAGTCATAAAGGAAAATACTTTTGGTAAGTCCACTTGGAATTGACATTTAACTTTAATACACTACAGTGGAAGGTAATCTACCCAGCCAGCAGCTAACATTAGGATAAATTAATAACTTGCTTCTACTTACTGCACAACTAGTCCTTAACTACTGCTTTCACATTTAACCTACACCATGGCCAGTTGCAATGAATTATATTTTTAATAAGAACATTTAGCTCCAGTTTTCTCAGGAGCTATCCTACCTTTGCAGTTTGTCATTCAATGGTTTTTTTGCAGTTTGCACATTCAATGTGCACTCATTAGATGTTTAACACTACTAATATTGTAAGTCATCATTAGTTTACTCCGGCAGCTACAATAAGTTTCAGTTGAAACACCACACGTAGCATTTCTTACGAGAATCAACCTAATATTTGAATTAGTGCAATTTAATTTGACTTAAAAATTAAAATGGGACAGCAGAATATTGGAATAAGGTTCTCCCAGAAGAGGAACAAAAACCCAAGCAGTTACTTCAGTAGGAAAGATAAGGCCACAAAACTACTAAAGTTATTGAGATAAAAATTCTGCAAAATCTAGGCCATGGAACTTTATGGAGTTATTTCTGTTCTGAGAAGTATTTTAATGGCTGAACTCTGCCACTTCTGCACACTACATTTCTGCTTGGAAATAAAGACAACTATTGCTAATGGAAAAATAATACCTACTGCTCCATAAAACTAGAGGTCTGTGTAATTTTACCAGTCTAGTTTCTTGCCCAAATGAACTTTGCCATTGTTATTAATCTCAAAATATCAATATGAGCAGTCACATGAAAATACCTATGGACTGTAAAACTACTCACAGTAGATGACAGACAGAACTTGAACACAAAATTTTATCATTCTAAACAATCTTCATGATCCTGAGCTTTGAAGAATAGACTTAAATGTGCAGATCTATATAATTAGGTGTGCATGCGTGTGTGTATATATATATATATACACACACGCACATATATATATTTAAAATATTTAGTTCTAATTGCTGCAACTTTTGCCTCACTTCCAGATGTTAGTAGATTTTTATGTATAGGAGGCAGGAAACGATTACTAACAAACATCTTTTGAAGATCTGAACCTAAACCATTTACCGAAGACGACCCAAAATATCACTGGAAATTTAAACTTCATGTCACCACCTTTATCCATGAATAAATGTATGGGTGTGGCCGACCTGGGGCTTTTATTATCACCCAAGACAACGACTCAACACAGAACTTATTTCACATGAGGAAGAAGGTAGAGATGGAAACAAGCTCTGAGGATTCAGCAATTTTGAGGTCACCACAGAAGTGTCATGCTTTTTCTGTATAAGGATAAAATGCACGCATTTCCTTATATACAAATACAAGGAAAATATATTAAATCATACATTAATAAGACAAAACAAAAACAGTTTGGAAGTGAAACATCAAAAGAGAAAGCATGAAAACAGTCAGGAGGAATTCTCAACAACTCATCAGAGCACATAAAGAATGGTTGTATGAAAAGTCTTTTCTAAGAACTTAGCCCCTTCAACTTTCCCGAGACCATGACATTCTGTATCTGACAGATCTAAGGGCAGTATGTCTACTGGCAATCTGACAAAGTCTGGATCAAAAGTTAACCAGATTTTGTCACTACAGCAATTAAAATACCAACATAATGCTGAAACAATGAATAGACTTCCTTAACCATTTCCATCTTGCAATTACCCCAACAGGATTGAGGAATATTGTAACTGGGAATGGAAGCAGCTAGTAGAGCACTTCAAACAAGCAAAAAGTCACTGCATTTTTCTACTGGTGGTGCCACAGCGTACCCTACATTTCACTTGCATCTTTAAACAACTGTAATTGCACATAGTGAATTATGCTTTGATATTCTTCACCATAATAAAGCTTTCAAACACGTTCTATAGCTCCATGGTACTGCAAGATACTGCAGGTTTTCTCTTTCCAGTAATTCTCTCTATTTCTGGAGTATTTACTCATACCCATGTGCAATGGAAGTATTACTGTCCTAAGGCAATAAAGGAACAGTTTAGCTTAAAGAAAAAGGTAAATGCTAAAACTGCAGAAGTGCTTTTTGAAAAATCCAGTCTTGATACGCACGTCTCATAAGCAGCATCCACAGTTACAAGTACTGCAAGGCTGAAGAAAAGCCCAAACCCATTCCTGTTTCAAAGGTTAGTAGCTAGGCAGTATTATTTAATACTTAGCTCAAATGTTTTTCCCAAATTACACAGAAATATTTTTAAATAAGCACAAGCACTGTTGTAATGAGGATCATTTAAGCCAAGTAGATTGGATGGAATAATATTAAAGCAATTTAAATACTATTTGATTCTGTTGAATGTCAAATACCAACTCTAGGATAAGCCAACTACTTCTCTCAGGTTTCTCATTGAGAAATTCAAAAGTCTTCTGGTTCTCTGTCTCAATAAGCACTTATTTGTGTCAGTAGTCTCACCACCAGCAGCGGCACCACTGGGTATGTAAATACTCAAAGAGTCTTAAAATTCAGACCCACACTTCAGAACCCTTTGGAAACTCATCTGGAAGACAGATGACTGAATGCTTCAAAGGAACGTGTCCTGCTGGCTGTTGCTTTCACATTGTACAGAAATCTGTGGAACTGTGTGTGCCCAGCTCTGACAAATCACAGGTTTTGCAGCTACAGGTGCTGCTTTCTGAGCCATGCAAAGCACTCAGTTGAATGGCACACCCTCTCCATCCTTCCTCTCCCACAGTACAGATGCAGAGGGCCACATCAACAGAAATTTGTACTGTACATTACTTATACACTACAAACTTTTAAAATAACCTATTATTACGTTAAGTTCTTCAATCATAACATGTATCAATTTAAAAATTGTTCAAAACCTTGTAACCCTGGCCATTCTCAAAGATGGACACATGGGCTTACACAGCTGCCAGTCAGCTGCAGTGGCTGGAATAGCAGGGTCTCCTCCACTCCTGTAGCAGGCTAGAGAAAAATCTGTTCAAGCTATTAGTGGCAAATTATACATATAGTTAGAAAGAAAGAACACCACAAGACTTGAAATTCATCCATTATAGCACGAAATCTTCTTTGCAACACACCAACCATCTTTTTAGTGCTCAGCTAAAGAGCACTCCAAAGCTCAGGCAGGCAGCACAGCACCTGGTAATCCCCAGAGAGACATCACTATACTTCCACAGCAGAAGAAACCCATCCATTGTCTGGTGAAAGAAGGTTGAATGAAAGACTCATCACAGACTTTAAAAAATTAAAGAAACCTCTACTCCTTACACTCCAAACAGGTATATATAAAAGGAAATATGGAGCCTTAAATCAGTCTCTTCTGGCAACGGGACTGCACAATAACCACAGCCTCTCTGGGAAGACTGATGGTCCTTTGCCACAGGGCTGGATACCAGGTCAAGGAAACTTTCAGGTCTTGTACCATTGTTTTGAGTCTTCTTTCATTTTCAGTTTTAAGAATTTTATTTCTGTTTGTTTACTAATCCACAAGGATTTACATTTGATTTTACCCTTGACTGCCTGCTCTTTTAGGTAACTTCAGACTGCTGCAGTGATACTAGCACAACCTGTTTGTGTGGGTTTAACAACTCCTAAAACAGGATTCTGAATCAGCTTGAAGGAGACGAGTATCTACAAACATTACTTCAGACTGTCAAAGATAACCGGACACTCACTCCTCGACTAAATTGCAGCAGTGTTCCTGGGAGCTGGTTTACACCTCACGCATGAAAGAAGTGCCCTGCAGTGACTAACAATCCTGAGGAAGGCTCCCTGTAACCCTCAGCCAAATTCACACCTGAACCCTGGATTTCACTGCCCAAGGATACAGAAAATGGAAGTGCTACACACTGAATTCTGACATTGTTACGCCACAGTATGCAGATGACAGAATATATGACCTGTAGTTTATCTAAGGAATGTTTCCACTTTCTCAAAGCAAAGCACCATGTGGTAGAGGAGATTCAGATATAATGGAACAGAAAACAATAGAAGGTAAGTAAAGAAATAAATCCCTTCCTTTTCTAAGTGGAGAAACAGAACAAATGCTTGGAATAAGGTGTGAAAGTGCAATTGCCAATAACAGACACCATCGAGAAACTGAATCGATTAAATAAAGTATTTAGCTGCTGTAAAGAAGCCTCTCATTTCACAAACAGGTAAATGTCAGGCTAGACTGAATTTGATGTTCACCTTGCCCTACTGTTCTTCAACCAAGGAACCAAGAGAAATGAAGCCCAAACAAGGCTCCCCAGAACAATGTGTTACTTGTTTCCACTGCATCCTCAGAGTTCCGCAGTTCTATCAACAGAGTAAGTAAAATCAAAACGCCCACTCTATTTGACACACCATTTTTCTAAAGGAAAGTACTTTAAAAAATAAATAAGACACACATCAGCGACTTCCTAAACTATCATGGTTAGGTGAACAACACTGCTGTTATGAGGACACATGGATAAAAAGGTATCATTATGTGTTATACTATTATGTACTTGCAGATATCTATAATTAACAGCTTTTCTTACACAATGCTCCATCCATCACAGAGCTGTTGTATACCCATACCACACCACAAATTGGAAAAAGACATTTTTGAAGTGTTGTAACTATATTTCTGTTTTGAAGAGCTTGTAACACTTACAAAAAATGTACTAGATTATTTTTATGTGAGTATTATGTCAGTGCATGGGCTAGACCTTAAAACTGGTATAAAGGTTTCCTCATAAAAAATAGTAATGTCTATTACAGTTTTTGTAAATTAATTTTAAACTGCCAATTTTAACCCAAACTGACATGAACCTAGTTCATCTTGAATCTGTCTAAAGCAATCCCTCACCAACATTCAAGTACTTCAATTGCAGTTTAAAAATACTTTATGTGCCAATACATTGCTGCAGCTGCACTGCTTTACCGGCAGCCTCTTGAGGAAAACTGAGCTAAACCTGTGCTAAGCACAGTAACCAGCCCCTCCAGCATAAGGTGTTTTTTTTGTTGTGTGTTCTTCTAAATTGCTGGATTAGGACTTTTGTGCTTATCTAACCCACGGTTCTCCCCCCACCCTGCCATGTCTCTCCTCTATTTGTAACTCATCCCTTCCCTTTCCTGTTGCATCAGGAAGCTGCGAATGCAGTGGCTTTTGCAGGGCTGCTATAATTACCACAGTACACTGCAATTCTGAAACGTATGCAAAATAAATAACAATTACCACAACGATGTTTCTGAGAGCATTTAAACGTGGTTCTGTTGGCTTTCTAGAAAAGTTCTGATCAACCATCCACGATCAAAACACCTCCGTGAACTTCTTCATTAGCTCTACAGCTTCATAAGCCTTCACACTGTTCCCTAAGAAAGCTGTTTTCAAAGCAATCCAATGCAGAAACAGAGAAATACATTCATAAGAAGCAGGAAACAGAGAGCCATGAGGGAAAGACAGTAAAAAAAAAAGTTCCTATTCTCCACCAGACTTCTTCTGTTATACAATGTACCATACCATGAAACAAGTATCATGATGGAAATTATGGAAAAAAGGCGGTTGGGGGCAAACCAAAACCTCTATCACGTCAAAAGACCATTATTTCTATTTACTTGGTTGCAACAGTATGCGGATGTTTTAGGAGCCATCTCAAGCTCTCACGAAAGGATTTTCCCCTCCCTTCCTTCCTTCCCCTCTCTTCCCTGCCAGTAGGGAAGGATCTAACCTTTCTGAAATGTGTTAACTCAAGCAAATTTTTTTTAACAGTTGGAAGTTTCAGGGGGGAAAAAAAATGAACTCAAAACACAACAGCAGATGTTCAAGACACAGACTTCTATTTTCCCTTCCATGTGAAGCTTAACAGTAAAGATATACATTTTAAACAACAGCACTTCCAAAGAGAGAAAAATACATTGTTCAACCTGTTAGAAACACTAAACAAAAATGTCAAATTGCTAAATACAGATAAGACAATCATATCAGTTTTCATAATCTATAACATCATGCCTGACAAGATAAAACGCTTCCTCGTATTTCTATCACTCACATTTGTGCTACAAGTATAGAAACCCACTGACTGAGCAGTTTTGCTCCCTTGAGAATAAGACACAACTTCACAATCTTATAGGTGCACTTAAAAATTTAAAATGTCTGGTACTCAACGTAAGAGCTGAGTCTAGTTAAACCCAGGGAAACCCTTTAACATGGTATACAACGTAACGGGAAACAGTCTCTGACAGCACAACCCAACAATACGCCGTAACTCTCACAGTTCTGAAAGAAACAAAAATCAACCAATTCCATTTATTTTGGTAACCAAAGGTTCATGCTTCAGCTCCTCAGACCCCCGCACCATGGTGTCTACCGCACCACGGACACATAAGACACGTAATGTCACAATCATCTGGTTGCAGACTGTTCTGTGGAGCTGCCTGTTTTGAGTTATGACCGTGCCCAGGTCTTACAAGTTTAATGAGGTTCCTTCTCACACTCACAGACACGCCACACACAGCGCCAACTGGGAAACTGGGAAATAATAAAGTGGGATTACAGGTGTAGCTTCTTGATGCATTAAACCTATATATAGAGCTAGAAGCAAATCTACATTTTTAGCCTAAGACTGGCAAAAGCTTTCTTCATTTAATCATCATTAGAACCTCACATTAATCTTCAACTTTTAACAAAAGCCAAGCTGCACTTGATGTTAACAGAGCTGCATGACAAGATTAATCAGAAGCTCTGCCTGTCTGTTCTTACACAGACCAACCACCAAATCAGTGTTAAATTCCTCACGTGCAGCTACGCCCTGTTAATCTGCTGGAAAGCAGCAAACTATGTAAATCTCCTTACCCTGGCAAGACAAACATTACACTCATCAAAACGTAACAAGAACCACCGTTACCAGGCAAAGCTGTTAAAAACCAGAGGTACACTGGCCTTTCTGAGCACCCAGGCTCAGTAGATGGGACCCCACACTCACCTCCACCCCCGGGCCTCCAGAGCTGCTTCTGGCTTCCTCTTCGAGAAACCTGAGAGCAGCGAAACCTCCCTGCACAAAGCCATTTAAAATCCCTAATCAAATAGCTGCACTAGCTCTGTAGATTCAAGGAGCAGATGGCAGGAGAAAGCCTAATTTTCCATTTACGATAATTTCACCGAGTATAGAAATATTTACTTTGGAGGAGGGCCTCCTTATTTGCATGAGAATAACAAAAGCAGGAGGAGGGCCAGGGAATCTTCACGTTCGCAGCACACACAAACTTAAGAGGGAAGAATGCCTGTGTTAGGCAGGATCCTGTGTGTCATCTTGTTTCCTTCACATTAAGGATGCACATAGGTGCATTCTCCGCGTAGCTCAAGTAACCTTGTTAGCAAAAATATTAGCTTACGCCTACCCTTCTCAGATAAGATGTGTGGCCATGCGCATTGCAGACACGGTATGGCTTTCCTTCTTTACCTAGACCTGAATCCATATTTCAAGCCAATTCTCAGAGGAGTTGCCACTCATTCAGGCAACACTTAATTTTTAAGCCTGGCAGAAGTATTTCTAGTATGGCTGTCTGCCCATAACACAGAAAATCCTTTCGAAAGTACAACTTCGGAAACCATATTTTAGCATTCCTACACCAAGCCTAAAAGAGAGAAATAGATTAGACACCACCTCCAAATCAAATCTGTCCTGAAACCAAGGTTGTTAACTGGCTCCTACATGCCCGAGTTACACACTGAAATAGATACAGCAGATAACAAGCGTACTACTACAAGCACAGATTCGTTTATAAACCAAAACTGTTCTTTGTGAAAACAAAAAGAAAGTATGGGCAAAGCTCTGGACCTATAGCAGCCAATTGGTATTTTGTAAAATTTTTAAATTAAGATGGAATTCCACATTACCTTAAAATTAAATCAAGAGACTCTGACTTCGCCTTTTATCAATAAGTCACTAATTTTTTTCATATAAATCTTCTACAGACTCAGAAAAGTACTTACGCATGTAAGTATATAATTGAAGTATTTTGATATCACATATGTCACAATACTAACAGAGCCATGCAAGCTACTCAAAATACTTTTATTTTTTTCAGCTTGACATACTATGTGCTATTAGCAAAGGCAACCTAGATTCTTCTCTTAGAGACAATGGTAGACTACTTCTCCTACAGTACCTAACAGTACCTAGTGTACCAGTCTAAAGAAAATGTATGATTCAGTTGTTTGAATATGGCTTACATAGAGCATGCAAGAGCTTAATCGTGTCTTTATGTTTAATTATCAAGAGTTGAAAAATTATGCTGAAAATACTCTCCATCACTGTTTGACATCAGTGCAACCCTGCAGGTGAAGTCCCAGTGAAAAGGGGATCAGAAAGTCAATCTTGAAACGATCTTGGTCTACATGAATGAAGTTAATAGGAGTTTTCCACGGACTTAAATGGTGAAAGGCGCAGGCCCCAGCTCCTTATGTAGGAAGTGTTTGAGTGAACAATGGCTACATACTAACAAAAGAATCCTTTGGTACCCAGGGTCTTAAGCCCTCATAATACCCCCGCATTCACTTCTTTCTCTGCCTATTGGGGAAAAAAAGGGTGTGTTTGTTTTTCTGATTCAGTCGGCCCTTTTAGCTCTCTGAATCTAAGGAGTGAGCAATGAAAAGAAGAGAATCTTATCAGCCTGCTCCAGACCAGCAGGCAACTCACATCCGCACGCGAAACACAGCCCTCGCCCGGGCTGCCCCTGCTCCTGCCAACACCCTGCCCAGTGCCCGGGCACACCACCCGGCACCCCAAGGGCCCTCGTTAATTAGCGGGCCTTTCAGGTAGAGTAAGAAAATAGTATCTAATAAACTGGCTTCGTTTACAAAATATGCAGGCGCACCAGACATGATCATCACCGTGGGCGTTTGCAGGACATTTATTAAACCCAAACCAGCACACACAATGAGCAGGTTTCATTTGTATGGACTTGAACACTTAAGAGTACAAGATACAAAGATAATACCACATACTCTCAGGCAACATCTGCAGGGTGCTGCCGAGCTAATACCCTAGCGATGTTGACCAAAAAGATATTTCTATACGAAGGGAAGAGTAAAAAAATTATGGAAATAGCAATTTCTGTTTAAGCTTCAAGAAAATACAGGAGCGTTTGCAGACACACAGGTTAGTCACGCACACCACTTGCCGTCCCTAAAACGGATCGAGGCTTCCACATTTTGAGAGGTCGGTCAAAATTTTGAAACCCATTTCCTCATTATTTCCATTACAGTCTTCGTTCTGATCTGCTGTTTCTGCCCTTTAGGAATTCTGACTCCCCGTAAACCAGGCCGAACTCTCCCCGCACTGCTAACTGTGCCCTTCAGCTGCAGTCGCCTCAGCTGCCGAGCGCAGCAGGCAGGGAAGGCTCTTCCCTCACCTGGAAAGCTGCCTGCCATGGTGTCCCTGGCTGCCTTTGTCAGGCCGGGAGCTCCCCAGTGACCTCTACTCCATTTACACGCTGGCACACAAACACGATGCACACTTTCCGATGAACTTAAAAGTAAGTTTTGGTTCGATTTTAAAAGAAATCACTGAAACAAACAAGCTCTGCGGTAAATAACATTAATGGTAACGGGTTTGAGGTGCAAAAAGGGAAAAGCCCAGCCAAAGAGGCAGACTGCGACCCAACTATTTCAACTATTCTATTTCCAGCGACTAAACAAACAAACACCCCTTTCAGCACAGCCCCATAGATGCGAGTGCCCGGAGCTTGTTGGAGCGATCTGTCTGCCCCTAAAATGTCACAGGATTCTCCCTTGTGCACATCGGGGCGGGGGGGGAGAAGGGGCCGTTCCGCAGCGCGGCGGAGCAATTTCGGAGGCTGTTTGAAGGCGACAAGGCGCCGCGATCCTACTGCTCCTTTCAGCCCCAAGTTGGTCTCTGCGGTGTCGCAGGGTACCGAGTCCGGCTCTTTCAGAACTTGTTGCCGAGGTCAGCACAGCCCCGCACCGCCTCGCTAAGGTCACCCGACGGAGTCCGCCCTGGCATTCCGCAAGGTCACACCTTTTAAAGGAGGGGGGAGGGTGTTAAAAAATGAAAAAGGAAAAAAAATAAGTAGGGCTTCGTTGAGGGTTTTGAGTTTTTTGGTGGGGTTTTTTTTTTCGCAAATCCGAGGTCTCGAGAAGCGAACAGGCTGCAAGTTGTAACTCTCGCAAGCCGCCACCCCTCTCCCTACTCCTCCCCCGGCATCTCGGGGGGGTGGGGAAGGCCGTGCAGCAGCCACAGGGCGAGGGGGTGCGGAGGAACGCAGGGCTGTGGGGGAAACGCGGGGATGTGGGAGGAAAGCGAGAGTGCGGAGGAAAGCGGGGGTGCGGGAGCCCCAAACCGCCATCACCCCCCCGCCCTTACCTGCTTCCGATACGGGGTCCGGCTGCTGCCCGCCGCGCTGCCGTTGCTGCTGGGGAAGATCATGGCCCCGCCTGGTCCCCGGCTACCCCTCGGGATCGGCAGCAACTTGGGCGGCCGCCGGGCTGCGGCGCGCCGGGGCTGCAGGGCTCTGCCCGCCTCCGTGCCTCGCCCGCTGCCTGCGCCTCTCGGCTACCCCCTCGGCCCCCGCCCGCCTCGCTCCGCTCCGCGTCGACCCTACCCCGCCGCGGCCGCCCCGCCGGCCATCAACGGGCTCCCCGTGACCGCCGCGGCTTCCCCGGCCCGGCCCCACCTCCCGCCGGTCTCAACCACCGCCCAGAAACAGGGAGGGAAAGAGGGAGCGAGCGCCGAGCCGCAGCGGGGAACGGGCACAGCGCCCAGCCCCTCCCCGAGGCTGCGCGGGGCGGTGCGGAGCGGGCGCGGCGCCGGGGGAAGCTCGCAACAACGCGGAGCGAAGAAGGGGGTCCCCCGCCACCAGTAGTGGTCGCGTCTGAGCGGGGGGTGAAGGGTGACTGGGGGGCCGATGGGCCTGCGGCGGAACAGCACAACTTGCTCCTGGCCCCACGTATCCTGCTGCGGGCCGCGCCCGACTCCGCTCTGGTCCCCGAGGAATTTCCCAGCTTATGCCGGGAGACCTGATTTTTGTGGAACCACCCCCTCCCCCAGCTGCGGGCTGACTGCAATAAATGTAGGGTTTTAACTCGAGTTTTGTCTTGATTAGGGCTAGGAGAGGGGGAGGAACATCCGGCCAAAGCCCCGTTCGTGCCTCAAGGCGGCGTTTGGGAACTAGGGGGGAAATTCTAAATTTCTTCACAAAATTTGGGCCTAGGAAACGTAACTGTTCACAGGCAGCAAGGCCGGGACACGTGGAGAAAAAGGTTTCCAACTTCGCTCACTGTGCCTCCACAGTGTTTACAGTATTACGTTTCCACTACCCAGTAATCCAGTTTTTGAGAAGTCCAGGGGCACAGTTCTGTCAAGCCACTCAGTGTGCGCTTGGCGACACTGCAGAAGACCTTCTGGCACAGAATTGCACCTTTTGGTTTCTCTTCCTCTTTCCAATAGTACCACGGCCCTGTTCTCACACCCCCAAATGTGACAATGGGAGATGGATGGGGAAAAACCAAAAATAATTGCCAGGCAGTTCATTACTGAAAGGCCGAGTAACATAGTGCCCTGTGACAACACTAATGTCTACAAAAGCCATCATCCTCAACTACTCAGTTCTCTAGAAATAATCATCTAGTATTTTGGTATCCTAATATATTGCCAGCACAGATCAGAGCCCATCTGAGTACAGTCAGTGGTCAGAAAGAACCGCCACTTGGCAGAACTATATTGTGCACAAACTTCCTTTTTTATTTTTCAAGTCTTTTCAAATGGATTTAATTCAGTTTGGTCTTGATAACAAGTTTAAGGGCTGCTAGTACTGGATGAAGAGCACTGCAGCAACACTGCCATTGAAAAATATTGGTTAGACTAAGTTTGATACCATCATTATGCCAGATCAGGTACCATGTGTCTGTACTACACTAATGTCATGCTGGATCATGGATCATTTGTATTCTCATTGCTGCCACAAACTTACCAGAGTCTTAAAGCAAGGACAAATTCGTGTTCCCTGGTGTGGTTAACGCTGGAGCCTCATGCCCACTTTATCACAACATCAATTGGCATAACTGCTGTAGAAAGCAGTTCTGCTGTAGAAAGCATGGTTCAGCAACTGCTTCTGAGTGAAACTTTATTTTCCCTCTCTGATTCGGTTAATTTTTTTCCAGATAATTTCCTTTGTCTGGTTCAGCATGTGGCTGTGCTACTGCTTGTGCCAGTGTAATGGAGGAGGTAGTTCGGGAACAAAAATAGGCAGGGTCAAGAGGGTGACTACAACTGCTTGTTGTGGCAGCAATATCTGATTTTATTGACTTAACATGTTTGTGTACCTGTGGCTTAATTTGATAGAAGTATGTCTGTGTGCTCGTGCCTTCCTAAGATGTACTACACACAGCATGCAATCCGTGCTCGTCTTAGTACAGTCCTGTGCTCACAGTCGACACAGATTCAGGGCTGAAACACATTCTTAAAGCAGTACAAACTATAATGGTGACAGGCTACTTCTCAAATCCCAAATGAAAAAAGGCAACAGTATTTTTCTGCAGAGCGTTGTGGTCACCAAAGGCGTGACAAAGCTTACATCTGCTACACCTACGGGAGGGCTTTGTTAGCTGGAGATGCGCAGAGTGACCACACCTTCCCCTCGCAGGGAAAAGCTGTTCAAAACGCATCAATCATCCCTTGCTTCCTTCCCTCGCCTCTTCCTGCCCCATCCCCCAGGGAAGAGGCTGGAGGGAGGTAAACAGTACATGCTCGATTTGGCCTATTCTCAGTCACTGTTATATCATGGAAAGCACTCAAGAATATTTCAAACACTGGCATCTTGCTCTCTCTGCCGCCATACATCACATAACTTCCCGTGATTTGGACACGGATTTCCCTCTCATGGATTCAGTACGTAGACATTTCCCTTGTTTACTGTCTTTCCTGACTCGTTAGAAAAATGCTCAACACAAATACAATCCTGTAAACATAACAATCAAACAGTACCTGATTATTTATAGTTGTTAAAGAAAAACACATGGCAGAGTTTTATGGGAAGAAAACCTTGATGTCCTACCCCTAGTGCTCATTTACCCATCAATATTTTAATTTCTTTTTAAGAGTTGAGTAATCTATCTGTGTTTTTGTCTCAAAAGGGGTGATAGCTGCCTTTCAACATCTATGACAAGGTTATCAATGCAGAGCCAGACTTCTGATGGTTGTGTTGCTGGAGGTACAGACCTAAACTGAAACCAGAGAGCTTCTGACTGGACACAAGGCCAGCCAGGCATCGCCCAGAGAGGCTCTGCAGTCTCGATCCTTAAGACCAAACTGCAAACAGCCCCAAGCAACCTGGTCCAAACACTTCACTGATGCTGCTTTGGATTGGATGTTGGACCAGAGATGCCCTTCCAACCTGAACCTATAAAAAAGCTGCTTTGTTCTTACTCCAGAACACAAACACAATTGTTTCTGTGTAAAACCCTGTATCTGAGAATACATTGATAAGGCTTGAGATAATTCCTAGGACTTTTCAGTACATTTACTGTGATGCATAAGTTCAAGATAGCAATAAAGTTCTCCTACATATTTTCTAGCATGCAAGAAGCAACCCTTGTTTGCAAAGAATAGCATCAGTCTTACTCATTTAGCACTTCCAAAACTGAGATACCTAATGATGTATGCAGGTTTGATATTTTAAGTCCTATTTTCAAGGACTTTATTATTAACTGTATTATAACAGATGCAAACAGGCTTGCAAGTAGCCAGGCATCTTGCTGCTTGCAGTTCTGAATAAGCAATTCACTTTGATCCTGGGGGGAAAAGGTGACTATAAGGTCTAAGAAAAGCTAAATGTCTGTATAAATTATGTTCCAATCATCTTTAAGTTACAAGGATTCACTTATTCCAAAATAAGGAAAACTTGCTGAGCAGATCTGGTGCATTTTGGAGCTATGATGTTAGCTCCAAAATTATGTTCTGTTGGTTGGGTGGGTTTTTACGTAGAGTTCAGAAATGTAGGTTTGCAGAGAAACTTGGTAAATACACAAAGAAAGAAAGTTTTCTCTGAAAACTTGGGAGACAAATGCAAGTCATCACGAATCTTGACAGTAATGTTTACCAATCCTAACAAAAAGTAGACTGGCAAAACTAAGGCATTATTTTTAAAACAGTTCTACACATTTAAGCTGTCACTCAACCATTTCTGTTCTAAATAAAATCCATCTTATTTATTTCAAAACTCAGCCAAAGTAGTTATTTTTCCTCAGGGCATTCAGTGCCTCCACAGGACAGATGATCGCTCAGCCCTGGATCTGTTTTAAAAGGGAAATACGGTCTATTGCAAAACCCTGTGAGTCCAGATTGGATATCCTGAATTTCCTCACAGTCCCACTCCCCTGGCCACTTCAGGGTCTTCAGAGGACCCACCAGTGAAGGAGTGATTTTGGGCCCCTCAGTTCCCCACAATCATGGGACCTAGAAGATCTGTGGGCTTTCCACCACAGTGCTTTTTTTCACTTGAGGATCCATCCCTGTATAATGTGTAAAAATATAGGAACCAGAGTAGGCAGAAGACTGAGACACAACAATGCAAAAATTCTTTGAAATACCCTACGCAAACCAAGGAACCAGTATGCAGGGCTGAACTTTGAGATATATTAAGCATTTCCTGAAAAGTGTTAATAAAAGGGTGTATGAAGCTAAGTCTCATACAGAACTAGATTTATAATGTTAGCCTTAAATTCATCTAGCCAGAACTGAAAGTAAGAAAAGTTTTTATAACAGACAATGGAATAAAGTAAACTACTTTGGATGAGAAGGTCTTTTAGAGATAAATAGTCTCATATCCAAGTACATAGGTAATGAAAAAAGTACTCTTGCTGAGTGAGGATAAGGAGAGGTCAGTAGGAATGGGGCACAGTAATGCCATGAACATGCAAAACACTTCCTATAGTCTGTGTAACATTTATGTACATTTTCTTTTTTCTTTTATTTTAGGAAAAGAATTATTAAGAAACAATCACTTATGCAAAAATACGATCTAGTAAGAGCGAGTCAGTGCACATGCAATGAGAAGCTGTTGTTTAAGAACGCAGCTTTCAAAATAATCACAGGAATATATTAAACAATGGGAAAAGAATCTCCATGACAATCCCAACCAAAAGGGGAAGACAAATAATCCTTTCCAGCTGTACCACTTCAAATATTGGTACCAACATACCAAATCCTTTACATTCTAAGTCAGAGTAGAAAAAATAAATGCTGTTTTATCACTCATTGTAAAATACCTGTGCACAATCATTATATGACAGATTTCTTTTGATTCAAACCAATCAGCTCATTCTCTCTGGAGTTCTGCCAACCTGTCTCTGATTTTCTCATCACCTCTACCATGGAGGGGTTTTCCCCTTAAATCACAGAATCATAGAATGATTAGGGATGGGAAGGGACCTCGAAAGATCATCTAGTCCAATCCCACTGCCACAGCAGGATCACCTAGACCAAGTTGCACAGGAACACATCCCAACAGCTATGTATGGGGAAAAAAAAAAAAAAGCAGCCGGTCCTCTGCTCCCCTCAGTACACACAGAATGTCTCTGCAGTGGCCATGGAGTCAGCGCCTCCTGTCACACATTTTTACTCCTCCTATTCATTTTAGCTGGCAGTTCATTCCTTCCTAGATTCCTTAAATGTTCTTGGAAGGACACTTTATAAATTGCACCATTATAAGTAATTGTGGCCATTCCTTCACTGGTGATTGGTGTTAAGAACATGAATAAAGAGAGCAACATAATTTCTTCTTAATGCCATGCCCACTTTTTACGTACTATTTATTCTTTGAAAGCCACGACAAAATACTTACTTATAGAAGTATTTTCATTGTCAAAAAACCACCCCCTTCTTAAATGTACCCTGTATATTCTGGGAAGCACAAGCATAAAACAGAATTACTGTAAAGCATTGCTGTGCAACAGGAATTTAAGGAGGCTGTAAATAATCGGTAATTAAAACACAGGACAAAATCCAATCTTGATTTGTGGAATTAACTAAAATTACTCCAAAAGATCCATATTCTGCCATTAGCTTGATAATGTTACCAGACACTTGTCTGAAGCTATAAAGCAGTTAAAGTCTGTAAACACTTGCCAGACTTATTGTAGAACAAAATAATAAAGTCTGTTTGAAATGCCAAAGTATATTGGTTTTCTTCTTTGTTATTAACTATGTAGGAAGTTGCTCATCATTATACTAAAACATATTTATGTTTTAAGTGAGGCTACTAAGAAGAGCTTGCTGTTTTGACATGCCCTCTTGAACTGTGTATTTTTTTCATTTTGTGCAATTTATTGAAGAGTAGAACCAGAAAGCAAAAATATTTTCATAGAAAGTACTTACGTTCTATGAAAAAGTGACTATGCGGCTATTTGATTTTTAATATATTTTCATATTTGAAGTTTAATACAAATATTAAGAAAAGATTAAGTAAAATCTGCACATTCACAAATATTTTTTCTAAAATTTCAGAACTAGTGTGGTTCTAAAGTAGGGCCTTATCTGCTGGTTTTCTAACTATTTCTAGCTCTTTCTAGTTCACTCAGTTCCATAGTGTGCTGGATTGTCTTGGATGAAATTTTTTATCATATGGGCTAGGCTTGAATGGCTACTATTTTACTAGAATCTTAAGAGACAAGAAAAAAATTAAGACTCCTACAATGCAAGTATGTTTAAAAATTGAGAACAGCTAATGACACTCGAAATACAAATCATTGTGCAGTGGTTTCAGTGGAAGTTCTGTCTGAAAATCAGCCAGACATAAATTTGTATTCCTTTGTTGTTTTCTTGGTATATAAGTCCATGAAATAACTATAGATTCGTCAGTACTCTGTGGTATGGGGAAAAAAAAAAAATCAGCCCCTTACCTGGTCTTTCCACACATATAACACGAGTTGCATTTTGTGCAACCTGGAATGAAACACACACTATTTGCATTATAAGCAATATGGAGTAATGACCAGGCTGTAATTGCACTACATCCGAAATGGTGCACTATGGAGAAAGAGGAAAAAGGCAGAAAAAGTCACTGAAAATATGACATGCCAAGAGAGATGGGTATATTGTCAGCAATACAAAATAAGGCTTGCACACTCAAGCCATGGGCTTGACAAACACCTGACCTTAAAACGGACCAGATACTGCTCTGCAAACCTCTGCTGTACACTGTCAGCAGTGGCTAGCCAGCCTGGACATTGTATGCAGTAGGTGTGTATACGGGGATATCTTGGAACAAAATCACAAAACAAAGCTCTTTCCAAAAAATGTTGTTGTCCTAAGTTGACTCTTCTTACTTTTTTTTTCCCCCCCCTTCCCTGGAACGAAGTCCCGTTGTGTTTGTTCGACAAATACCAGTGGTCAAGTGAAGAACCAAGCACTGTGCAAATTTTTCCTGTCCTCACACACATCCCTGTCAATTAACCTAATTTCTGACCTGCAAATGTCTTTACAGTGCTCAAACTCCCCTGAGCACACTGACAACACTGTCCTGGCTCTCTGGTGTCCATTGCCATCATCTCAGTTGGAGTGTGAGAAACTCATTTCCATACAGATTTCAAAGGGGCACCCTCCAAGTCTGTTTTATAATCACATATAAACAGAAAGACCTCTGTTTATAATGTGCAATCTGATTATAATGACCTAATTTAGAGTATCACAGTATCACAGTATTATCAAGGTTGGAAGAGACCTCACAGATCATCAAGTCCAACCTGTCACCACAGAGCTCAAGGCTAGACCATGGCACCAAGTGTCATGTCCTGCCTTGAACAGCTCCAGAGTTGGCGACTCCACCACCTCCCTGGGCAGGCCATTCCAGTGGCCAATGACTCTCTCGGTGAAGAATTTTCTCCTCACCTCAAGCCTAAATTTCCCCTGGCGCAGCTTGAGGCTGTGTCCTCTTGTTCTGGTGCTGGCTGCCTGAGAGAAGAGAGCAACCTCCTCCTGGCCACAACCACCCCTCAGGTAGTTGTAGACAGTAATAAGGTCTCCCCTGAGCCTCCTCTTCTCAAGGCTAAACAATCCCAGCTCCCTCAGCCTCTCCTCATAGGGCTTGTGCTCAAGGCCCCTCACCAGCCTCGTTGCCCTTCTCTGGACACGCTCAAGCACCTCAATGTCCTTCCTAAATGGAGGGGCCCAGAACTGGACACAGTACTCAAGGTGTACTCAAGTACAAAGGGAAGAAACAATATCATGTGGTAGAAGTTAAGGAAATATTCAATAATAAGTCTGAATCTTAGCGCATTTTCAATACCTTTACAATAAAAGTATCCACATAAACCTTGACAGAATTGTTCCTGAAGTACCTGGTGCAGCTTACCTCTCTGCCAAGCATGGGTTTCAGTGTGCCAAAGAATCAAAGAATCATTACAGATTGGAAGGGACCTCAAAAGATCATCCAGTCCAATCCGCCTGCCACAGCAGGATCACCTAGACCAAGTCACACAGGAACACATCCAGACAGGTCTTGAACATCTCCAGTGAAGGAGACTCCACAACCACCCTCGGCAACCTGTTCCAGTGCTCCGTCACCCTCACTGTGAAGAAGTTCCTTCTCAGGTTGATGTGGAACCTTCCGTGTTCTACCTTATAACCATTGCACCTTGTCCTATCACTGCATGACACCAAGAACAGCCCAGCTCCATCCTCCTGACACCCACCCCTCAAATATTTGTAGACATTAATGAGATCACCCCTCAGTCTCCTCTTCTCCAAGCTAAAGAGACCCAGCTCCCTCTCCTCGTAAGGGAGGTGCTCCACCTCCATCATCTTTGTTGCCCTACGTTGGACTCTCTCCAGCAGCTCCAAATCTCTCTTGAACTGAGGAGCCCAGAACTGGACACAAGACTCCAAGTGTGGTCTCACCCGGGCAAACTAGAGGGGGAGAAGAACCTCTCTTGATCTGCTAACTACCCCCCTTTTGATCCACCCCAGGATGCTGTTGGTCCTCTTGGCCACAGGGGCACATTACTGGCTCATGGTCATCCTGCTGGCCATCAGGACACCCAGATCCCTCTCTCAACTGTTTTAGTTCCTCTAAAAATGCAGGCTCTAACCTTCTTAAGTTTTGAAATTGTATACTTTTTGTATTTGCAGCACCTACACAACACCAATACACACAATAAAATTATCAACAGATGTATCTCCAGAGTAAGAAAATTCTTCCTCCTGGGTAAATTCAATACTAATACTTGACACCTGCCCTGTGGTCACGGCAATGAGAGACCTCCACTAGCAGGGCACTTGACATCTGCAGTGGAAGGACCCCCATGCCTTGAGATTGCCTGTAACTTGCCAAGCCCACTCTTGGGGGTGAAAGAAGGATGTAATTCCTGCTGATGCAGCTCTTCGCTGAAGTGCTACAGGATCATATACTTGAACATATAGGATCATATACTTGAACGCATAGGATCTGGCTGATGCACCACAGGCAGGTGAAAAGCTGGAGCAGAATATCCAAGCCATTTTCTGACACATTGTACAGCCATCAGTTGCAAACAGGGGCTTTTTTGCCACTTCCCCTCTGAGCTAAACTAGCAACAACTTTGTGTCTTCCTTCGCCTTCATCATTTCCGTTCCTGTAATTTTAAATTCAGAAATGATCTGAATATTTATGTTCAGTAATCAGTAAATTAATCAAGATGGGTAGGACAATTTATTTCAGGCAGTAATTCACAGAGTTATTTACTAATTGGTCTATACTAAGCATCATGGGCTGGCAGCAGCACAAATCATGGTGGGAAAATATTTCATGGCAACATAATTCAGTTTTATATTTATTTAGGTAAATAGATTCTTAAAGTTGTTTTCAACACATTCTCTCAAGTTGGAGTCAAAGTATCTATCAGATACTGCACAGCCGTATTTTAAGTGTCCGCTCACCAATATCAGTGCGTGTAAATCAAAGATAAAGCCTGGAATGAAATCCCGGCTGGTCAACAGGAGTTTTACCAGTGTGTCCCAGACTTCACCAGAATGAAAGCACTTACACTGTGCTGTTGTGATCTGCTAGGTGCACTTAACCACTCAAGGATTCTGAAAAGTTGGAAATTTTCTGCTCATTTTCCCTTACCTTTATGGTTTTGAGCCTGTTCCTCTGTTTCTTTTGCTTTTCCCAGCAGAATCTTTCTGCTTTTCTTTCTGTCATGATATGTCAGCTGACTTTGGTCACAAAGATGTCTAAAAAGGC
This sequence comes from Rhinopomastus cyanomelas, assembly GCA_013400115.1. NCBI lineage: Eukaryota > Metazoa > Chordata > Aves > Bucerotiformes > Rhinopomastidae > Rhinopomastus > Rhinopomastus cyanomelas. Next base: position 15,133 of record VXBP01003584.1, on the reverse strand, counting down.
CATCACAAGTCCAGAGACAGGCACATATAGGTAGGAGAATTCAAGGTGAGGAAGTTGTGCATGCCGTATGGAAGGAATCATAGAATCATTAGGGATTGGAAGGGACCTCGAAAGATCATCTAGTCCAATCCCCCTGCCACAGCAGGATCACTTCACTGGAGAAGTTATTGAATCAGAATCACTTAGGGTTGGAAGGGACCGCCTGATCATCCAGTTCCAACCCCCCCGCCATGGGCAGGGACACCCTGGACCAGGCTGGCCAGAGCCCCATCCAGCCTGGCCTTAAATACCTCCAGGGATGGGGCCCCAACCGCCTCCCTGGGCGGCTTGTCTCAGTCTAGGGCTCCCTCATGAAATGTTGCTTGGAACAGTTTTCACTTGGCACGCTTTTTCTAAGTCATACATTTTCAGTCTGATTCCAGAAAAGTGAGGGAGGTTATTGCAAGAACCGGACCTCAGCCATTTTGTGCCGAGTTGGTTGTTGAGCGAGTTCGGATAACACAAGAATTAGGTTGAACTTTCGCCCCTAGTTCCAGCATTCTTTGAAGTTCTTCAGTGCCTTGGCAACTCCCATCCCTATCTTCCACTATTGCAGCTCCTGTCAGAGGCTCTGCACAGCCAGGATTTTCTCCATTCTGGGATCTTCAAAAGGAATTTTGCACAGAGCTCCCAAGGGGCCAGATCTTCACAATGTTTCAGTGCTCACAGTACGACTTCCTGCATTTATTTCTGAGCAAAGCAAAACTTTTGCACTCTAAAGCAAAAAGGATTTTAGCAAATGGCTGCAGGAACTTTCTAGACCTATTTATTAGTTGGAAATGGGTGTTCTTCTAGCAGGAAGCAAATTTAGATTATTTCCTCTATAGTGACATGAATCTATGTGAACGTATGCCCTTGTACACGTCCTGTTTTTTGTTACCTACCCATCACAACTACCAACCACGCAATCACTCACTTCAGGACCTGAGCCAGTAGTCCCCTAAATGTAATCCAGAAGTATGTAATAACAAAAACTGAGTAGTGTTACGATATTTCTTCGAACCCTGAGATGCAATTCACTATTCTGAAGACCACTGACAAGTTTTTATGTGCCTATTTATTTACATAATAATAGATGGGACTTCTTTGTCTTTTTCATAGTTACCTGTTGGATGTATTTAGCCTGGCTGGCTGAGCTCCAGTCCAAAATGCCATTCAACTGTATTTGGTGAAGCACACACAGAATTAGATTTGGACAAACAAATGGATTTTGGAGCCATGCAGATAGCATTGCTGCAGAACACAGGCCCAGGTACCCTAGAAGCCAGGAGAGGTTAATGGCTTGGAAAGGCAAACACGCTTGCTTCTTATACCTTCATTGTAATCAGTTACTTTACAGCAGACAGTCTCATTACTATAAACTGCAACTAGAAGCATTTTTGCCTTGCAAAGGAATTCATAAAAGCATGTCAGATCATGTCAGCTGAGATGTTATATAAATCACATTCTCCACAAAGTGAAAAAATACATTTTGCATCCAAGCAATTTCAGATTGTTTTCCGAGCAGAACCCACTGTTTCACAACTCAAGAAGAATTTTTTATCAGAATTACAGACACCATTTAAAAGACATGGAAAGAAACTTGAAAAATCTAAATATGCCTAAATGCTTCCATTTTAATCCTCTTGTCCACCGTATTTCCACTAAAGTTGCCACTTTGCTCCACAGAAGGGTTGTTCCCAACACTGCCTCGAGCATTTAAGCCTACACACTAACTTTGGCACTTGCATTTAGGCAATATAGTGACATTACCTGGAGGAAAAAAGCATTCTTATATCAAATACTACAAATGCACTGACAAGAGGTAGGAGTAACGAAAAATCCTTATGTTGTAATACTAATTTCAACAGCAGAATTTAGCGACTGACACCAGTTGCTAAAACCTGTGAAAACTACTAACTTTTTTGACATCACTAAGTCTTCAGATGGTTTTTTTTTAATCTGCTTCAGTATTTGGTAACTTCAGAATTAATAAACCTTTTTTCCTAGCAACGACACACAGTATGACGGTTCATGTGATCACGTAAATCATGTAGGCACATGATTTTGCAGGAACTAGGCCAGGGTGAGAAAAAGCCAGAGAGCTGAATTAATCCCTCGGTGACTATATTCAGTGGGCTATGCATTGGCTACACCAGATATGACCAAACTGCTCTTACTCACAGAATGGGGGAAGAAAAACAGAAGCTAAAACTTTGATATATAAATGACTTGATCTGCAAAATAAAGTTCAATCTCAATTTTAGTTTTACAAAACAAAGCAAAAAAATCACATATTTCGTGCCAAAATACATACAATCTGATCACAAATCTATTTAACCAGTATCACACAAAACAAGTAACTCACGCCGAGCTTCGTTACTGTAGTTTTTTCTAGTGTCATTGTAGAATACAGAGAAAGTCTGTTTTCCTTAAAAACATCAGCTTAGGTCTTTGAAATGTCATCAGTATAGAAACCTTTAATTTCCTTAACCAAATGCAGTTTTAAATTAACTAAAAGGTTAATTCTAGAATGCGTTACCATAACATTTCCATTTAAAATCATACATCCTCTGTATCTACATCAGTATTTCGGATTCCTTGGCTACAGTTGGTTTAAATGTTTAAAATTATCTTATTACAGATTTTCTATTATGTTTGGCTGATAAAATTCAATAATTGAATCAAAACTGTGTAAGAAATCTGTTGTTAAACTGTTAAAAGAGGCAGGCAGTGTGCTTCTCATTAACTATCAGCTCCTTTTTGATTGTCTGTGTTGATTGCCTGCTAGGCTGCTCACCCTACAATGAAAATTACTTTATGGCACCTACATCAGATCTCGGTTTCTGCTGGACTACTAGACCGCTCCTTGCTCCTTTCAGGAACTGTAAACTATAAAGTAAACATACTGAAGAAAAAAAATAAAAAATTTCATGCTGAGGAACTCCAGGCTTCAGATGACGCACAGTACTTAATGCTATTTACTGTACCACTGTAATTATTTGGTGGCTGATCAAACTAATAAACATACCATTTGGCAGAGGAGGTATTTGTTGTAGTAAGTACATGGGAGCTCCTTTTTGTTTTTTATTTCTTTCCACTGAGACTTTGCTGCTCCTTTGGTATCAGATCTGACTGAAGAGATGTCTCTCCCCAGCACAACATTGCCTCTCCACATCCATGCCAGGCACCTATTCCACCCCTCAGACCAGACATTACCACACACTCCTGAGCCGGACTGAATCAACTGTTCATGTGAGGTGTGCTACGAAGTGGAAAGTAAACTGATACACTTTAAATCTATGAATACACATATATATTTTTCCTAATGGGTTGATTTCCTAGTTCTGATGTAGAGAGCAGCTGTAACACGTAACAGGTTTGGCCCAGGCACAGAGGCAGGAACTTCTAAATGCCACTCAACTGCTGAGGGGACAGCAATGCTGAGCTGCAGTCTGACTGCAGAACCCTGACCACATTCAAAACTGAAAGCAACCAGCTACTCGGGGTTTTGCATAGCTGCACATAAAATATTTTCATTTCAAGAGATATTTGTAAACACTGAACGTTCTTAGTTTTGTCTTCAGGTCTCGGCTAAACTTGCAAATAAAATACTCTTTGCTTAAAACCACACTTTAGGCAAAGACACTGCAACATACTATCTGAACTAATCTGAGTGTCACTGGTTTAGAAAACAAACTGGAGACGTTGCATGTTTAACAAAAAGCTAAAGTTCACAGATTTCTTTACATGTATGGCAAATCTTTCCTTAAAAGCTGAAATCACGGTTACAGTAACTTCCTATTCAGTCATTTCCTTAATTAAACTATTGAACTTTAATGTGAAATACAGCCATTACAAAACTAGAAAGGAATCTGAACAATAACAATCCATTTAAACGGGCAGCACAATAACCAACAGTGATGTCAAGAACACTGGCTGATACTTTTTGGTCTGAATCAATTGTGCTGTGATACCCTAAGATACTAAATCAAGATTTAGGAAACTTGGTACTGGATCAAAGCTACACCAGCCAAAAATGCAATACAGTGAATAATTAGCACAAATGAGTTCTCCTTGGTACAAGTCATTTAAAAAACAAACTGTATGTTATTATTTTCCAAATTTTTGAAAAGCAGTTTTAGTCCAGCGATACACAGGCCTCATCATTTCACACACCTGTACTACTCTTGAACTGAAGATGACCAAAGCAGAGCCATTTTTGTTCCCTTTTTCTCTTCTTCTCCTTCAACATCACAGTTTCCAGTGGTGCTTAAAATGTCGGTGCTCTTGTTTTAAGCAGGCTCTTTTCTTTGGGGAGTCACTGTCTTTGCCTCTCAAATAGCCAACGCCTTGGAGAATACTGCTCACCACTGCTCAACCCAGGTCAGTGTTTGCTGCATCAGAGAACAGCAAGTCTGTTCCCTTCACAGTGCCAGAAACCTCGCCTGGCTCAGGAGCTGGTCATACACTGCCTGTGTGTAGCAGAGACAGAGGGTACCCATGCAAGAAGGCTGATTCATCTCCACAATCATAAGCATTATGCAGCTGCCTCAGTGCTGGTACCCACCCTGGATCACATCTACACAGCCCCAGAGGACCCAGATCTGCCATTAATGATCATAGGATCACAGTATTCTGATATTATTAGTCCTTTCCTGTTGCCCAGACAGTAATCACATTGTGGGTCTCCAGTTATAGAGCCAGCTCAGCTTCTGGGTAGGTGAGAAGGGTCCCAGAGTCACTGGAAGGAAGGACGTTACCAGTTTTTCAGGCTAGCTTAGGGTGCAGGGTCATAGTGGCTTTCTGAAGACACAAGTCCTCTATCTGATCGCAGTATCAGAGAAACATTAGGGATTGGAAGGGACCTCGAAACATCATCTAGTCCAATCCACCTGCAACAGCAGGATCACCTAGACCAAGTCACACAGGGACACATCCAGGCAGGTCTTAAACGTCTCCAGTGAAGGAGACTCCACAACCACCCTTGGCAGCCTGCTCCAGTGCTCCATCACACTCACTGTGAAGAGGTTCCTTCTCAGATTGATGTGGAACCTCCTATGTTTCACCTTACAACCATTTCCCCTCATCCTATCACTAGATGACATTTAGAAGAGCCTGGCTCCATCCTCCTGACATCCACCCTTCACATATTTATAGACATTAATGAGGTCACCCCTCAGTCTCCTCTTCTCCAAGCTAAAGAGACCCAGATCCCTCAGCCTCTCCTCGTAAGGGAGGTGCTCCACCTCTTTTATCATCTTTGTTGCCCTACACTGAACTCTCTCCAGAAGCTCCACATCCCTCCTGAACTGAGGAGCCCAGAACTGGACACAAGACTCCAGGTGTGGTCTCACCCGGGCAGACTAGATGGGGAGAAGAACCTCTCTCGATCTGCTAACCACCCCCCTTCCCATCCACCCCAGGATGCTGTTGGTCCTCTTGGCCACAAGAGCATCATCCTGGTGGTCATCCTGCTGTCCACCAGGACTCCCAAGTCCCTTTCCCCTACACTACTCTCCAAAAGGTCAGTTNCCCTCATCAAAGGCTATCAGGTTGGTCAAGCATGACTTCCCTTTTGTAAAGCCATGCTGACTGTCCCTAATGACCCTCCTGTCCTTGATGTGCCGGGAAACAGCCTCTAGTACAAATTGTTCCATCACCTTTCCTGGGATGGAGGTGAGGCTGACTGGTCTATAGTTACTTGGGTCCTCCTTCTGTCCCTTTTTCAAGATTGGGGTAACATTTGCTATCCTCCAGTCCCCAGGCACCTCTCCTGATCCCCAGGACTTAGCAAAGATGATGGAGAGTGGCCTAGCAATGATTTCTGCTGTCTCCATTAGCACTTGCGGGTGCATCCCGTCTGGGCCCATGGATTTGTGCACATCCAGTTTGCTCAACTTACCCCTAACCCAGTCCTCATCAACCAAGGCAGGCTCCTCTCTTGCCTCGACTTCCTCTAGAGTCTCAGCACTCCGGGGTTTGATATCGAGACAGCCTCCAGAAGTATAGACAGAGGCAAAGACGGTGTTCAGTATCTCTGCTTTCTCTGTATCCTCTGTCTCCAGGGCACCCACCTCATTCAGCAGGGGCCCTACGCTGCCTGACAGCACCATAGTTTTTGAGGGACTGGTAGGTAATTTAAAACTTAGAATAAAAAAAGTGTCTACAGCACAACTACAGCACAACTGCTGCAAGAGTTCTGGTGCTTGCTGTCTAGAATATAGATACTCTCACATAAATCCTTCTATTGTTTGTATTGGTATAATCAAAGCTTGTGCAAAATAATTGAAAATACATATACACTGATTTTTGGGGTTTAACATATATTTTACCCCCCTTAATACTATAAGTGAAAGTTATGTTAGATACATTGAACTCACTGACTGATGGATCCATTTCAACCAATCTTGAATTATAATTAGACTTTAAATTGAGCTGGAGTAACAGTGTTTAATTCATCCCACAGACTCAGTGAAAAAGGAATACTAAAACTTAAACATTTTTTGAGGTATCACCATAACTCTAAGAATTTAAAAAAAACAAACCAGACAAAACCTCAGAGTTAGCAGATTACTTTTAAGAAGACAATTACTTGTTCAGTCTTTGAAGTAAGACACAATGGTGTTTTCTTCTCTGCCTTGTCTAAATATTTCTCCTAGCTGATTTTATTCTTAATTGCTAAAGAAAAGTAATTCATAAAGAGTAAAAAAAATCCCTTTATTATGCATTTTGAAGTGCATGTTGTCTGCAGATTGATCCAGCTCGGTATCATGTTGCTAACTTCAGCACTGCAATCTGATTTACACAGGCCAGCCCAAGTGGATAGCTACTGAAATCAGCTGGATTCTTTTATGGGTACAAGATGAAACTGTACAGATAACACTGAAGACAGAGTGCTACGGTTAGAGCATGCTGATTTATCTAATTGGCTGCACAACATTTGTTGTATCAACAATCTCTGTGGCTTTGCCAGCAAAATGGTGCCCAGGAGCAGGCAGTGGCCCAGCGCATGCTGCAGGACTCTGTGGCCACCTTGCACTGGAAATATCGTGCAGCAGAGATTTCTGGATAAACAGAAATCTCATTTTCACAGGTGTAAATGCAAGTGATGACTTTTTGTTCCAGTTTACAAATCCAATCGGAATGAGTGCTGGATTTCTCTGTCGCTAACTGCTTAAGTTTCAATAAGCCCTTCACTGTAGCCATTATAATATTGTGAAACTCATATATACTAGGTAAGACTGTAAACCTACTGAATGATTATCATGCTAACCAACTACTTGAAATTAAAGACAAAAGTAGGCAATATTCAATAACATGCTATTGTTAACACTGCTTTACTTTACAAACTATTAAAACAAATACTGTTCAGTAATTGTTTAAGAAAAAACAGTACTTGTATAATAACCCTGTTAAACAAACAGACTGACACACAGAGATACTGAGGCTTTGTAACGAAGATACTTTATTAAAGGAAAAATAAATCTGCTTCTGCCCTGGATCTCCAAATTGAAAGGGTTTTTCAGGTGATAGAAGTGAGCATTGTGCTGGGTCTCTGGGCTGATTACTTCCTGCAGGGATGGTTTTGTCATTGTACCACTACCCCTCCCCTGTGACTTCTAAACAACTCGGGGTCACTGTGTCCTCTCTTTAATTAGTATCTCACTGCTGGAGGGAGGGGAGAATGTCAAGGAAAAAAGGAATGAGAAGACACTGTAAACAAAGGTCCTCAGGGGCATCTTAACAATTTGGACAAGGAATGGAAAAAATGCTGTTCTTTTGTTGGCAGTAAAAAGGAAAAAGCGGTTGGGATGGGCAGAATTTTAATTTTAGTTATATGAATTTGGATAAAGTAAAGATGAATTTATGCTAAGAAAGAAACTCTTTTTTTCCCGAGGACTTTGCCATCCAACGGATCATTATATAATCTACATTTTCACAAGAAAGCCAGCTAAAACACAACATTAGAACCATAAGGCAGAAGTCTTCTTCCCTAAGACCTGCAACCAAGCTCAAGTGGGTGAAAGCAATTATTTTTCTTTGTATTAAAAAAAACAATTCCAATGTATATTATTGTACAACAGTACTGGTACAGCAATGAGTAGTCTGGCACGTTACTGGAACTTACACAAAAAAATAAAGTAAAATAGCATATAAAGCAATATGTAAGAGAACCTCACCACTTCACACCAATTGTCAGCTAAGTATACCCAAAATTTCAGTGCTTGCACAAAGTTTAACTTTCTTTAGAATTCAGAGTATTCTACAGTATTTCAGATTACTTTTTTCTGTTCTCCCCTGGCAAATCAGACAGTGAAACTTTATTCTAAAGCACAAGTCCTAGTGAAAGGAGGGCTTCTCTTTAAAGCTGATGACAGGAGAAGTTAAATGGCAGTTTGACAGTCACTTGGCTGGCTATTGTAACACATAGTAGGTGGCCTTCCCACTCCTGGAATTTCCTGCTCCAAGGTAGGCCCTTAGGTTACTCATGCCATGAGTAAAAGGAAAGGGAAGAGAAAGCACACATGCTTCAGAAGAAAACCATGCATGCAAGGAGCTGGAGGAGAAACATGTTGGATTTGGAGCATCCCAATAGAAATGAGAGCCCAAATATGGAGTTGACACTTGCACCTTGTCCTAGCGCCTTCTGCCTGGAGCATTCAGAGATGGATCTCTCTCAGTTGCTGCTGTCAACGTGGTCTCATTTTTACGTCAAATAACGAAATGCTCCTACTGAAGCAGGGGAACAGAGGTATAACCTGTGGCTATGGCACCAATGTCAAATATGAGAAAAACACATTTGAATCTTTGCGCTTTCCGAGCTGTACAAATAGCAGAAATACATACAAAATTTCTTTAGATCCTTAAGTACATACAAAATTCTGAACCAGCTAAGGCAGGACTTCACTGGAGTGCTCCAATGACTGACTCTGCTGCTCAGCCCCTGAAAGAATTTAAACATTCTGTTCCTCCATTTAAAATTTATATACAGCGGAGTAATTTGGGTTGTTCTTTTAGGTCTTGTTTTAAAGTCCTGGATAATTAAGTCAGATGAGTGATAGACTTGCATCAACAAACCAAATGCACACCTTCAGCAGACAGATGCTTCTGGTTTCGTCTCGAAGCTCATGTACTCTAAGCAGTGTAGTCACTGCAAGGTGGGCTTCAGCTTCAATGGCCTAAGTCTGGCTGCAAGCTGAGCACTATTCTGTGGTTTCACTCTATACCACAGAAGTGATGCTTACCAGTACACAGGCTACCTCAGTTTCTACCACTAAATCACAAGATAAATGTATCCACTGTCTCACATCAAATCACTGCAGGCAAGTCAGAGTGCCATTCTTGGGGCCTTAACTCTCTGCATCTCCCACCTTGAATAACCCACAGCAGAAAATTCTTCTTTAAAAAAAATCCAAAAAACAAAACAACAAAAACAAACTCAGAAAACTAATGCACTGTCTGGGTGAGGGGAAATAAAAAGCACATTTGAACCTATGAACCTATTTTAGCTATAAAAACATTGACATTGATTAAAGATTTCCATAGCATACAATTTACAAGAAATTACCTCAGCAGGGTGAATGGATTCGGTTTCATAATCACAAAGTTCCCTAACTCCATGGTATTATATTCCAAGCGAGCTTGTATATTAAGTTTAATTTCATTTTTTTTTTTTCAGGAAGTGATTTTACTCAAGATTGAATACAGCTGTTAGCAGAGTTCACTGTTCCAAAAATGTTTCTATGCAGACTGAAAAATTGAGACCTTTCTGGAGGTTAGGATTTGTATCCTGATTTTTGAAACACAAAATACTTAGGAGAACCCAAGCTCCACTTCCAGAAAATGCTACTGAAAGAAATACAGTCTTCAAATATTTAAATACGAAAGAATGTGAGAAAGGTCTGTGCAACGTGTTTGATGACTTCAATGAGTTGCTCCCCCTTATTCAACAATGCAAAGTTAGCACTGACTGGGTTTACAAAGAGAGACAGATATACGTACGGTTTCTTGCTTTGTCCCCATNACTATTTCATCTTGATTCTGTTCTTTTAATAAACACAGAAATTTATGCTGGCATAGAGAACAGGGCCTCTGCGGAGGAAATGCTGCCAGCTAAGAACACAGGATGTAATCGAGACCACAAGAGACACATACTCAGTTATAAATGTAACTATGCTGGAGGTATGGGAAAGAAGGAAACAACACAAAAAATACAAAAAAACCCCACTCCTATTTTTCACTGCCCGTTTTAATTTTTTAGTGACATTTTCTCATTCTTTTTTTCCTCTTTGGTGACAGTATAATGACAGGAATCAGCCCCTAATGACTTTTGCAGCCGAGATAAGTGCAGGACTGGGCAGCACCGAGGAGCCCCGCCGCTTTTCTCTCACTGCCGCAGCTCACAGCTCTCGGAGCGCACATCAGGGCGGACGAGCACACGCTCTCCACGCGAGGCAAACTGAAATACAGCGCATGCCAGCGTTTGCACCCCGGCCGCTCCAGCTTTCCGTTTGAAGAACAAGTCAAACGGGCTGAAGAACGCTAAAACAATTCCTTTCTTTTCTACAAAGTGTTTTCTCTAGAGCAAATGACAGTAAGCGGGGTTCCTAAAAGGCTCCGTGCTACTAATAAACGGTTTAAGACTTCTAAAATTTGTGTGTAATGGCCGGCTGGGCCCGCCTCAGGCCTCCCCGCCCCGCTGTTATCGACCGGGGTCGGGGCAGCCGTGGGGTTCGGGGCGGGCACCGCCGGGGAGGCCCCCTAGGCGGGAAGCCGGGCGCGGAGCGTCCCGCCTCGGTGCCCTCGCATACGGCGGCTGGACAGAAGCCCGGGGCAGGAGTCCGCCCCCAGCGTCTGTGGCGGCCGACGCGCCGGGTAACTTCTCCACTAACTCTGCTGAGAGACGGAGGCAGCAGGAACTGGCCGAGCGGAGCCGCGCGCGCGGCGTTAGGCGCCGAGGGCCCCGCAGCCGTCAGCCATCTTGTCCAGCCGCGGAAAACTTTCCGAGAAGAACGAGCCTGCACGAAGAGCGCGTCCGCGATAACTACCCGCTAGAGGGAGCGCATAAATCCCCGCGACGGGGAGAACAAAGGTGTACTGAACTAGGGAAACGGCGTTTTCACGTCTTCGGAAACTTTGTGTGAGTGATGTATTGAGCACGCTTCACCACCCTCTCGCAAGCGTCGGTTCTGCAGAGCTGCGGCTCTCTATTGCCAACAGCCTCACTGACTCATCACAATATATAAAGCAACCTTGAAGTTTTGAGTCTATCACTTACACGGTATTTATATAAACTCATCAGTTCATAATGCACTTCAAAAATAGCATGGGAGTCAAAACCGTCCCTAAAATATCTCCTACGTGCATACGCTTAGTCTGAAAGGCAGAGACATGTGCATGCACGCAAGCAGAAAGCAGATCACAAACCACCCTAGCAGGGCTTCCCTGGCAGATGTGCTGGAATAGAGAAAAACTCTGGTTTTCTGAAAATCCTCAGATACTTTACCTCTGAACCCCAAAGGAGAAGATTTCAGTTTTAGATGCGGTGAACTAGAGGGGAACCTACACAAGTCTCCAAGCCACAAGTTCTAGGTTTTCACTAGGTCCTTCACAACTTGTAGGAATGAGGCAGCTTTTCAGCCAAGCCATCAGCTAAAACTGCTGCTGAGAGATGGATACGGTCCTGGGGTTTATTTGTCAGTCAATTCACATCCATCCAAAATAATCTTCAACACCTTCAAGTGAATTTTGTTCAGAAGAACTGTCTTTCACCTTTATCAAACGGACTAACAACATAACTAGAAGTGTCTACTTTTCCCATCAAACATTTAGGAAATACAGTTGCTGCAAGAAGGGAAAAGAAAACCACTTTGTGTAAAATCTTCAGCCATACATTTGACCAGTAAAAAGGCACCATTTGTGACAACTGACTGTAGTGCATTCATAGAAAGTTTGACAATACATGCTTTTATTTCAGCATCCACTTAAATCTCCATATTATTACGCACTTGCACAAAACTTTTTAACAATTTCTGACATGCTCAGAATAGCATTTATCACTTTAATCAAGTATCACCCCAGCATTACAGTTTACTACTTCTCAGATTCTAACTCATACAGTAATTTTGAACTCCATCAAAAGGACTACAGTACAAGTATTCAAGTACCCAAAGTCCTTTTGACCCCCTTAGCAAAAAAAGAGACGCTCGTGGTAGAGGAGGTCTAGTGATGAACATACTGCACTAGGAGGCAAAGAAAGCTATATCGGTTCTAATCTAGTGCTGCTGTTACATGATTCCTCCACTGTGCATTCATTCTTCTAGAGTAAAATACAGTGATAATCCTGAGACTGCATCTTAAAGCTATTTTATACCATCAATGAAACAAGAGGGATTACTACTATGGTACTAGAGTTATGGACAATTTTTATCTAGTTACACGCTTCCAGCAATATTTAATTTAAATAAGATTTTATGTACTTTGACCTTTTGTTCAGTCCAATATCAGTTATTAATATTGACTTTCTGCTCCTACACTTGTATCATGACCCAAACAGTACTGTAGCTGATAATTTTGTCTGTGTTTCACGTTACCTGTTTGGAATCTTGATGTTTATGCCAGCCTCTTTTAAAGAAGTTGATTCATACAATATCTGGGAGACCAAATTAAATCTTTTTCACAGTGCAGTACTATAAGATAGACTAGAATACTTATGGCATTTTAAAAAAAAATTCACTTATTATTAAAGAAAATAACACCTAAATAAAATGCTACTGAAACATGCAATCAATATGTGTTTGACAAGCATTGCTTTAGGTACGGTCAAGGAAGCCATTATGTAGAATCATGTTTCAATCTTTTATTTTTTAACTCAGGTCTTGATATCTTTATAATTTAGAATAACAAACCAGTGCACAAAACACGTAGAAGGCGGGTATAAAGTAGGTGAATAATATTATTTTGGTAATCACTGCAAAATGTACAGCACTCCTGTTGTTTATCATCACCTCATCCTTACTATAGTGTCTTAAAACCTCTGTAGTCAACATAGGAGACACAGGATACATTAAAGGGGAACAGTGAAAAGTTCCTTGCACTGCAGAGATACCAAGTTGAGAACTGTTCCCTTCACAGATTCACTCTAGGTGCTGATGAATTGGGATAATTTAGTTTTTGACATAAGAGTCAACAGAAGAATCTGAAAGATAAGAGAGATAATACAAGAGGAAACGAAAATGGTTATATCTTATTCATGTTTAATTGCTGCTGGTTTTAACTGGCAGAAATAAAACAAGGCAGCAGAAACCATGAGGGTCACATAGGGAAATGTGACATTTTTCCATTTACCCTGCTGAAGTGATCTGGCAGGCTACTGCAAATATCAGGAAATAGATAATGGCTATATGAAATACGGAAAATGGAAATATGGAGCTGTGCGTTTGCAGCCTGCAAACATTCACAATAGGGATTAGATCTGATTTAAGCATCTGAGTGATAGAAGAATATATATTGCTGGGCCAACCCAAACTTTTCGTTTAGACAAGAGAACTAGACGCTCTGTTGACAGGCCAGCCTTGCCACAGGAAAGCTGACCCCTGTTTGAAAACATTTAGCCGTAATAGGGAATTACACAGTTGCAGTATTGTTCTTCCAAATGCAGAAGGCAGGATTTATTTCTTTGAAGCTACAAAAGGATTTTAACTAAAGGGATAGTTTAAGCATTGCAATGTTGTAGGAGGTGTCCCTGCTGCTAGACTTCCTACTGTCCTGGGTACTCTTGGGCTAACCTTTTGTCTTGATTATTTGCAGATTACCTAAGCTATCCATTACTGGAAAGCTGATGACCAGCAGTTAGTCAGAGGTGGGGGAGATCTGGGATGTCACTCACAAATTTCCCCTGCTCTGGGTAGCAATTTATTCTAATGCTAGAAAAGTATTGAAGATTCTTAGAAGAGTATTGAAGTATTTAGACTTATCTAAGACTCTATAAAACAAACACCTTATGCCCCCTTTTTTTTGTTATAAATACTTTCAGAGAGACAAGGCAATGAAGAATCACAGCCCCTGCTCACCCTGGTTAGGAACACACAGGAAAACCATGGATCAGCCAATTAGCATACAATAATAAGGACATTCTTGGTTTGCTTGTGTACTTGATTTAACTCTTTTGGGGAGTGGGTGTTCGCCAACACAAAACCTTGTTTTTTAAAACACACCTTTCCTTTTTCTTTAAGAGGTGCATCAACAGATATAACCAATTCTAAAGTGTAACAACTCCACAGTATCACTTTCTTCCACATTGGCAGACAAGTTCATTGCATAAAATAACGCTGACTCTCTTGATCTATGTATAGATTCCTTGCTCACTTACTCATAAAGAGCAGAAGTCAGGTCAGAGAGGCCAAGAATTATGGAAATAAATCAATAGTGAATTGGAAGTGGTGCCTGAATAGCAGATACACATTGGATGTAAAATATTACCCTACAGTGGCTGATATCATAGACAGCTTTAGGGTGGTTTTGCCTGTTCTTTGAGAAAAAAATGGTGCATTTGGTTGCAGAGTGCAGAGCTTTCCGCAGAGAAGTAAGGAACTTTGCCTCATGTAAGCAATGACAAGGATCCATACAAAAAGAAAGCTTTTGCATTAGCTATCGATTCTCCTTCCATGTTCCCCTTTTCTCCCTGCCCCAGCCTGTATGTTTGCCATCACTGTGGATCACAGAGCAGGGATCACTCTGAGGGAGGAAGAGCTTGTTGCTGGAGTCAGGCACAAGGTATTTCCTGAACTCATTATTTTAAAGTATGAAGTTCTGCAAGCCTGTTGTCTGCTCTGTCAGACAGCCATTTGTTTCCCCAGTATTTGAAATGTCACAACTCACTGTGCAAATAGAGCTGTGCTTCACAGAAGCTGTGCTTGTGTGTAGCACTCAGGTTTACAATCACGGCTCTGTTTACAAGGCACCAGAACTCCAAACAACCAATGGGATGCACTTGTCCCAGAGGGGGAAAAGGATCCTGAGGCAGGAACTGGCAGGGTCCATTAATAGGGCTTTAAACTGGGTTTGAAGGGAGAAGAGGTAAATAGTCTCCTGCTGCCTGGTGACAAACAGT
>VXBP01003582.1:3992-40806 GCA_013400115.1 Rhinopomastus cyanomelas | reverse complement strand
CCAATCCGTAGTGATTCTATGATTCTATGATCTCTGACATCCCTTCCAATGTAATCCATTCTATGGTTATCTGAAGATGTATGGAACAACTGTATTACTTTACCCACTGGAATATCCCATATTTTCAAAATAAAGAGAATTGTGATGGTTGTTCAGATGATCAATACAAGAAAAAACATAACCTACAAGGAAGTCCTGTGTCACCTTAACACACAGGCTGCAATGAACAAAACCAGGGAAGCCTCAGAGGCTTTAATTACCCCTATTGTGTTTACAACCTCAATCAAAGGGTCACAGAGTGAAAGAGTAGCTCACACACCACAGGCATGGCAATATTCAACCCTAACAGGTCACATCAGGCCACCATACCAGCTCCAACAAAGATCTCCTTTGTTTTTCACTAGCTCCTGATAATTTTTGCAGTATGCAGCTTCTCCTGGTTACTCTCAATTCACCATTTTACTCTGCCCTGTTACTCACCTGAGGTACTGTATGCACATCGCTTTGCAACTAGTACAGACACAAAAGGTTTAGGTTCTAGATCCAGAAACTATTGCTCCCTGTAAATGTCACAGGAATCTAGTTTCCTATAATTTAATTTGTTTTTCTCTCTCACTAAGTCAGATTAAGACATGGCAAATTATATTCTCTGTGTTTCTAATTCCTCCCACAAGTATGATATTATGGCAACATATCTAAGGGAAGCATCAAGAAGTGTTTGTTTTATCGTGCTGTGTTTGCTACCAAAGACAGCTGCCTTCTCTGTTTCCCGAGAGGATT
Source organism: Rhinopomastus cyanomelas (assembly GCA_013400115.1). Classification (NCBI taxonomy): domain Eukaryota; kingdom Metazoa; phylum Chordata; class Aves; order Bucerotiformes; family Rhinopomastidae; genus Rhinopomastus; species Rhinopomastus cyanomelas. The sequence continues at coordinate 40,026 of VXBP01003582.1, read as the reverse complement.
GCTTGGGGTTAACAAGCAAAGCCAAATAAGAGAGGATTAGGAAGCTACTCGTGGTGGTAGGCTAACACAGAAGCAGACCTTTCCACCTGGAATAAGCTCTCCTCACTCCCAGACACACTGTTTAAAGCACTGCCTCAAGTTTTCAACCTTAGGGAAAGTCAGAGGTCACATAATTAACGTGCAAGCACCAAATAAAAAGTGTACATTCCTCAAATCTTAAAGAGATTTAGGATTCTGTGCCAAGCTCCTGGTACAAGAAACTAATGCTATGGCTACTTAGGGCACAGACACAGCCTAAACAGCTCCTTTCTGTGTTGCGCCTAAAAATCCACCCAAAATTCAGATGCAGGGGACTAGCTAGAGGCAAAGGGGAAGTTTCACACTCATGTCCACTCCATTGCTGGCTTTTCTGCTCAACAAACAAACAAGTGTGCCAATGGCACTGGGATTTGATTTTATTTTTCCAAACGGCATTTCTTGGCTGAAAACTCTCTGGGCTATACGAACACTTTTTATGCAGGTCAGTAAATGCCTTCAAAACCAACAGCTTGGCTCATATGAAAGTGTGTCTATGTCTGTGCTGAACAGCGCTGTGCTGTGCCGTGCCATGATACCTGAGTCAGCCTGAGCACACCCACAAGTATTACTGCTGAATTAACCTGGGCAAACTGCTGTGATAACTGCCTCCCGTACAAAAGGCAGCTTATTTAGAGCTTGCTTCGTTATCTTAACATGGCACAGCACTGTGCAGGAAGACAATAGAAATAATTATGGTAAAGTCTATTTAGACTTTGTGGGCAATGTAAAAGTACCTCAAGGTGGGCAGAAGAGCCCCCACCAGAGTTTTCCACCATGCAAAGAACTCCCTTTGGCCAGGCACAATTGACAAAAGCATTATGTCAGCCCTTTCTTGCCAGAACAAGGAGCAGTGTAGGAGCCTGGAGGCAGCAGCAATTAGAGCAGCTCTAGGCTGTTATGCTTACACTGGTGCCTGAGAAGGGCTCTTCATGGGCTCAAAGTGCTAGAAATACAGAGGTAGACAAGAAATAGTTCTGCTTCAAAAACAGATAAAGAAATTCTCCAGTCACTACTTGCCAGGTCTAGATTTGGCACCGAGGTCTATAAGGGAGAGCCTCTGGCTGTGCTTCAGGAAAGAGCATGGGACTCTGAATTCCTGGGCTCATGGGTTCAAGCCCATCTTGAGACAGTACTGTAGGCTTACCCTGCTCCAGCAGGGGGGTTGGACTTAGATGATCTTTCGAGGTCCCTTCCAACCTGTAACATTCTGTGATTCTGTCAAAGAAAGCAAGCACAGCTACACCACCAGCTGCTATCTAAATCCACTTGCCTGTCACCCTGTCTGTTCCTCACCTACTTTTGACTGCATTATCAACTACATGTCAAAGACCAGTTCTTAATTTAAGATAAATAATTATTTGCACTACTACACAAGTCAAAATGATGTGTAGAAATAGCTTGCAAAGAATTCATGCTCGTTAATATAGTCACACGCGAGGATCCCTCCTTAAGCCAAATACACACTTGTTAAAGCCATCAACTTAAAAAAATTACTTTCTCTAAAATTTACTTGCTATTTGTTTTTAAGAATTCACCAGAATTCTCATTTTAGCATATTACAAACTCTAATAGGGACCAAGATCCAGGACCTGTCCAAAACGTTCACTGAAAATAGGAAGTTGTAATTTTAAAACAAGCTTCTGCCAAATCTTGTCCCTTTCAGGAACTCTCAGATAAAACTTATATCCCCCTAATTCAAGACAAGACCAGCCTTCCTGCAAGTGGAAAAACACATCCAAGCAGCAAACCCCAGATTAGGGTCAGCAGAGCTACAAAACCTTCTTGAGGAAAAGAATTCCTCAAAGGAAGACCATGTAGAATTCAAGGGGATGGATGATGACAAGTAGCTTGGTTTGGGTTGCTTCAAAAGCTTTATTTGTACTTTAGTAAGAGAGTGTCCTAAATAAATAAAACAAAACCAAGTAGATGCTTGGAACCTAATTTCACTCTCTGAAGCTGCTGATTAAAACATTCATTACACAACCTCTACCACACAGTAACCCTTTAATTTTTAACGCAATTTATTCTAAACAGCAGCCAAACCATCAGACTGGTATAAGCACTTCTCTACCTTGGTCTGCTGTACTACTAGCACTAGTCATTCCTTTCCCCTAGCTTCCATCCCTACTGTCTAAGTACCAAAGCAATGAGGGAAATGGCTATACATGCAGCCCAGTTTCTCTCTTCACTGCACATTTCCCCCTCAAAAAAAAAAAAAAAAAAAATCAACCAAAGAAACGCCCATAATTCTTTCATTATTCCAGATTAATCAATTTTGGATTCAGTATGAATTCTCAATCTGCAAAATGGTTAACAGGATTCTCCTGATATTAAACTTAACTTAGGATTCTACTACTCTGTGTAATTACACCTCAAGCAACAAATCCCTTGAAAGGCAGGAAAAACTTTAAGGAGTAGTGCCAAGTACAAAGCTGTTAGGTCCACAATGAGCATTCAGAATAAATGGAGTCTAGTCCAAAGAAGACACCAGCGTGTAAATGCTGCCTGAAGGTACACAGGAAAAAGAGAGAATGTCTTTGGGAGCATAATACTTCCATAAAGGTGACCCTAAGCTAGTCTAGAAAAGCTGCGAGATGAGCTACTACATTCTATTACATACCGTCCCTACTCTGCAGTTCAGATCTTTCACATATTAGTACTTTTGTAAATTTAGCCTCCATACATCTTGAACTGTTTTGTATGTGCAAACCTAAATACAAATCACGTACCATAAATTTTACACTAGCCAATAAAAAAGGGTACACAAGAAACCAGGAGAGCATATACGAAAGATACACCCTTACAGCACAACTCTGGAGTAGTTTAAAAGCTGTAACAACAAAAGGATTCCAGGCACAAGCCGTATGAGCTCTCCCTGACCATATGAAGTAACGCCTATATTAGCATTTTTTTGCAATGCAAAAGTCCTCTATATGATGCTTCATAACAATCCACATGCCTCATGCAGCTTCGTATTAGTAACCCTTTTAACTTCCAAAAAGTCGTCTTTTGTAGGTCATGCTCTCATTATCTTGCTCTGGGATCTGGTCTGATTAAATTATAGGAAATTACTAATACTTCACTGTGAACAGCCAGCTCCTCCTGGCTCCTCTTTTTTTTCCCCCTAAACTTAATTCCTCCTACTCCTGCCTTCTTACATACAAAAAAAGACAACAATCACTCTGTTACAAAGATTAAGTCATACTCTTTCTATGCCAGTTTTAAAAGTGAAAATGCATTCTGTCTGCATGTTCTTACATTCCCCACCGCACTGCTCTACTTGCAAGTTTTCCTGTTTGGCCAACCAAAATATCTGTGAGTTTGTTCTACTATCTTTTGCAACCCCACTCCTTCTAAAATATAATTCATAATATCTTAAAGACTTAAATACCTTAATGAGCACAACAGTGACTCTCTGATACTCTGGTTTATACTCCAGTGTGGTTTACTCATATTTTGTCCTATCAGATGAAGCTCAGACAGCGTCTACTATTGGATGGCTTTAGACGCAGATTACTAAATGATTTTATAAATTTGATTTATTAAAAAAAACCCCATACCACAAATACTTTACACATCAGAAAGAATCCCAACAAAAAGAGAAAGTATTTCTGAAATGTCTCTGATAACTTTGCTATCAGGAGAAGGACAAAATAAGAGCGGTGTTTTCAAGTGAAGTACAGTGATGCTAATCCAGCTGCCAAAAGGTGCATTACAGTTATCACCTTTGACAGGTGTATTACAGTACCACCAGGACAACCAGGATGATAGCAATGAAGTCATTCACTTAATCGTACTAAGAATAATAATTTCCTCTATATGGATCCTCTTGTCAACAATGAGCTATATCATGATGTCTGCAACAGTAAGAGGTTAAAAATAGTAAATAGAAAATATGTTCAAAGCTTCCCCTTGTACATGCAGTATCTGCTAGTAAGGTAATAAACTTTATTAAAGACGAAAGAATCCCATTCCTTACAAAAGCCTTTTGTTTTGGAGGCAACTCTCAAATGCCAAATGATAGTAAAGGCTGCTCTGACATTGGGAAGTCTTTTGGAAACCCCATCCAACACATCCTTTCTCACTATCAGAAGCATCAAATGAAGTGAGCTACAGAAGTAAAAAGGAAGCTCCAAATCACTGCTAATTTACTTGTTTGACGGTGTTTTCTTTACACTCTGATTACAGAATCCGGCAATAAAAAACAGTATAATAAAAAGCTTCACAGATTTTAAGGGTTGTTGTTTTTTACTGTGTAGAAACATCTGAACACTTCAACACAGTATCTAGAATATCTAACACTACTTGACCACAAGTCCTAGAAAAGTTATGCCCCTTCATTATCACCTGTCTGGCTTCTGATAACAAAACTAATTCTGTATCAATTCTGCAGCTTCTTCTCTGCAAAATAAACTGGAAAAGACCACTGCAGGTTGTCCTACATTAAACACATTCTTCACAATCTAGTAGTAGCAGTTTAAACAGTTCAAGGCAGTATCTATTCTGCCCAATACTCTCCAAGCATTGCATGAATGCTCACAAGCATTGCATGAATGGTGGTGTGGCATCATTCACTAACTGCACCGCTTACAAGCCTTTGGGACAGAATCAAACCCCACGGAGTATCGATTGCCACACTTAAGGCAATATAATGGTCTGATCTTAAACATTTACTTGAGTGCCTCAAAACTTCACAAAACTTTTACTCTTCAGGCTGAGCTCTTCCAAATTACATTTGCACAGCTCAGAGAAAATAAACTTTCAGAAATGCTCAGAAAAGGATAGTGCAAGGTAGAACAGAAAGTAAGGCAACAAGGGGAAAAAACCCACTAATGCTGGATATTTACATACAAAAATGTATTTATGTAGATCTTTTAAGATTCTGACACTAACTGGATACATGAAAAAACAGTATTTCAGTGCTGAAGTAGCTGGAGAGGGGAAAAAAAACCTAACACACACTAAGGAATGAGCAAAATTCCTTTAAACGTTCCAGTGAAAATGAATTGACTTGCCCAAGTAGCTTATCACATGCAAAAGTAACCATAAGACACATGTGCACTGAGCAAATTTTTAACTTCTGGACCTAACTCTGTCATTGTACACTGAGTCTACACTGCCCAAGTACTTAGTTTGGGTATCCAGGAACTTCTAAGTTCACTCGTATCTGACACTTAAAAAGATGCACTTTTTCCTGTATTTTGGTTTTGCTGGTATCTCTTAACTACGCAAAAACTGAGTTTTTTTAACACATGGAAACTGCACTTACAATACATGTTAACATTCAAGTCTCAAAGGGCCCATTCTCCATATTGAGCCCCGAGGTTCCTCCTGCTTTGAGCAGGCCAACTGACCTCCAAAGGCCCATTCCAAACTAAATTATGTATTTAACTACTCCAATGACTGAAAGCTCAACCTAAATGCTGCCCTTTTAAACTGATGCCTCCAAAACAGTGTGTTACTGCATCTAATAATATAAATCCATCTTTTCATCCAATCACTGAAGCAACTCCCATGAAACTCAATTGTTACAACAGCCTGATGCATCTCTAGCTGTCCTGGTTTGAGGGGTCTCAACCCATAGCACAGGGAAAGTCTTGCTTAGGTAACTTTTTCACTGCAGCATGCGTCTCAGCATTGCAGTCTTACGAAAAGATTTCTGATTTTACTGGAAGGCTGTCCAGTGAGGGCAAGGGACAGAAGTTTAAGATCAAGGTCTCAGTCATCAGCAGCAGCTGCACACTGCCACTTCAAGCAGTATGATTTCAGGTATATTTTCGAGTACAAAAAACATAGAAATCAACTAAGTCCTAGAGATCATGAGAGTAGGGCTTCCTCCCTAGGCTGTAATAGACCATACAGGGCTGGCCAGACTAAGTTTCTGCACAGTTACACTGTAACACTGGTAATTAATCTGTGCATTATCATCATCTTAATATTTATTCCTCCAACAACTGCAAGAGAATCCGAAACATCACGGAGAGATTAAGTAAGATGAACACAATTTAGGTGTATTGGAGGGCACTCAGAGCAACCTGTAACATTAGCTGGGAGTAACCCTCAGCGCTAGTAGCCTCTGTGGGGCACAGCTACTGTTAACTACAGCATGAACCCTCTTCTTTCTAGGTGCATATGGTGCACTTTACATTCTTCTGTCATCATTAATGCTTCAAAATGAAATACACACATCGTTCCTCTAAGAAATGAAGTGCTAAAGCCACCAGGAATTGTAGAGTAAAAACTCGTTTTACACCAAGCACCCATTAAAGCAACACGTTGCTAAAGAAAATAAATAAAATCACTATTTACAGTGTTTTCACACTGGATGTAATGGGTTCCAGGGCATTTTCTGACTACGCAGGACTGCAGTCTAGAGCAGTATTCCCGCAATTTTCTTGAATTATCTACGTATTATTGTTGTCAAATAATTAGCTTTTGATGCAATGCAATTTAGCAGCGAATTAAAATAAATACATCTCGTTTAAAAAGTAGCCTTCATGTGGGACATGTGGCATAGGCACACCTCATGCCTCAGAGAAAAAAATATTCCCGTGAACTGAACTTAAAAAAAAATCCCTAAAACCCGAAAGAACTGAAAATTAGGCCGTGCATTAAAGCAAAACCAGAAAATAAACCCAGCACAAATACGCGGAGCACAACTGTACCCGCACACTGGAGGCAGGCAGCTGCTCCCGGCCCAGCATAAGCCGAGACTTCCCGCGGCGGGGGCGGTCGGAGGTCGGGCCCGGGGGGAGCCGCAGCCGCAGCCGCAGCCCGGAGGCCGGAGCAGCCCTGGGGCCGCGCACCCGAGCGAGCTAAAATGGATCCCGGGTTTGATGTCAGCCGGGGCTGGGGGCGAGGGCAAGGTCAGCCGCCAGCCCAGCCGCAGCTCCCGCCACGCCGCTCCCCACGGGGCTCCGGCCACAGAGGGGCGGCGGCGCCGCCAACAACCCCCTCCTCCCCCATCCTTCGCGGTCCCGCAAGGCCCAGTGCGCCCGGGCTTGGCCCCTGCCCCCGCCCGCTGCTGCAGAGGCGGCCGCCGCGCTCTGTCACTCCCTCGGTGCCAGCGGGCTGCGGGAGTGCGGGGCGGGGGGGAAGGGGGGGGTTGTGTGGGAACGGCGAAAGGTGGGGAAAGGGAAAACAACCCACGCCCCGTCGAGAGACCCCCATCATGGTTCAAGCCCTTGACCCCGCTCCTGCAGAAAAGGGGAGAGAAATATCTGCGGGGCCGACGGGGCCGCTCCGGTGAACTCCCGGTGACCGAGCCCGGCGCCGGCGGCTCAACTGGCGCCCTGCCCCGAGCCCAGCGCGGAGGGGCTGCGGGCTCGCTCCGGCCAGATGGGCTGCCCGACTCAGACAAACGACCCCTGCGCTCGCCCCGCCGCGCTCCTTAACCCGACCCAGGGGCCAGGCAGGGGCACCGTATTTTTAGATTCCCTTCCCCTCCCCTCTGCCTCCTTCTCAATAGCTGGCGAGCACTTAATACGAAGGAAAGGGGGGGCGGCGAGCGGGAGAAAAGTTAACTGTTGTACAAAGATAGGAGAAAATAGGCGGGGGGGGGAAGGTTGAGGTGGGCGGTGGAACAGGAGGAGCGGGGCCGGGTGAGCTGTGTCAGGGGATCTCNCCTCTACCCTCCCCCCGGTCCTTACATGGGGGCCAGGGAGTCGGTGCGGGGTCCTCACGGCTGCTGCCGCCGCGACCGCTACCGACTCACTCTCCCCCCGCCCCGCTCCCGGGCCGCCCAGCCCCGCTGCAACCTTTAGCCGGGGACGGACCTCTCGGCTGGTTCCGCACAAGACGCCAGCAGCCGCTTCCCCTCTCGCCGCCCTCCCCTCCGGTGCTAGCCCCTCTCCCTACCCCAATAAAACAGATACCCCCCTGCCTCCCTCCCTCCGGCCCAAAAGAGAAACCCACACCGCCCCCCCAGCACAAATGCACAATCACGGGCGAGGGGAGGGAGAGGGAGGAAAGGGCGAGAGACGCGAAGAAAGAAGGGGGGAAAGGAGAGAGAGAGGAAAAATTAAAAGGGCACAAGGCTGTTCATCACCAACATGGCTGCCTTAGCTCAGACCTAAAAGAGGAATAACCCGAGCTGTGTCTTTGTCAGCTTCACCTCTGTAACCCTAAACTAATGCACGAAACGGCGGCGGCGGCTGCAGCGGGGAAGGAGACGGGGAGAGGAGGAAAGAGAAAATGGCAAAAAGAGGGGGCACTTACGTGAAGAGAGGCGCTTGGGCTGCTCCTGCTTCCTCCTGGGCATTTTCCCCCTTTTTTCACATTCTCCTCTTTGGTTTAACGGGAGATCAAATAAGACTGGAGGGGGAGAAGGGGAGGGGGCACAGACAGGCACAAAGCCGGGGCCCCTGGGGGAACTGCTAACCGGGGCGGGTTTTCCCCTCTTCGCTGGGGGAAAGGGGGCTGAAGCCGGCTTTCCCGGAGCGACCGCGAAGGGCTCCCGCCCCCCCTTCTCTCTTTCTTTTTCCCTCTTCCCCCCCTCCCCCCTCCTCAGCCCGGTCGTGCACCTGGCTTGTCCCCGGTCGCGATATCCCTCAGCGGCCGGGGATGTGCTCCCGGCAGGCGGGCGGGGGCCGTGCCGGGGCGAGAGCGGGTGCGGCGGTACCGGGGGCTGCGCCCCGCGTTCCTGCCGGCCCCTAACTAACACTAACGGCGGGATCAAAGGGCAGCCGCGGCGGCGCTCACGGCTCGCCCGCGGGCGGGAGGCGGCGGGAGGCGGTCGGGGACACACACTCACACACACTCACTCANGAGCACTTAATACGAAGGAAAGGGGGGGCGGCGAGCGGGAGAAAAGTTAACTGTTGTACAAAGATAGGAGAAAATAGGCGGGGGGGGGAAGGTTGAGGTGGGCGGTGGAACAGGAGGAGCGGGGCCGGGTGAGCTGTGTCAGGGGATCTCCTTGTGTGTGTGTGTGTGTGTGTGTGTGTGTGTGTGAGCGCGCACGCCGTGCCCGCGGGCGCAGGAGCGGGATGATGCCCTTTAGCCCTGTGCTGTGCTGCTCTCGTCTGGGGCAGAGACGCCGGAGCCTGGGTCTCGCCTGACCCTTCATTTCACCGCGGCCAGGAGGAGCTCGGAGCCACTGCCGCCACCTCCCCCTACTCTGCAGGGTCCTCGCCTGCCACCGTCTACCGCCTGCCGCCCCCTCCCCCCCCCCCCCCCCCACCCCCCCCCCCCTCCCTCCCCGGNGAACTGCTAACCGGGGCGGGTTTTCCCCTCTTCGCTGGGGGAAAGGGGGCTGAAGCCGGCTTTCCCGGAGCGACCGCGAAGGGCTCCCCCTCCCCCTTCTCTCTTTCTTTTTCCCTCTTCCCCCCCTCCCCCCTCCTCAGCCCGGTCGTGCACCTGGCTTGTCCCCGGTCGCGATATCCCTCAGCGGCCGGGGATGTGCTCCCGGCAGGCGGGCGGGGGCCGTGCCGGGGCGAGAGCGGGTGCGGCGGTAACGGGGGCTGCGCCCCGCGTTCCTGCCGGCCCCTAACTAACACTAACGGCGGGATCAAAGGGCAGCCGCGGCGGCGCTCACGGCTCGCCCGCGGGCGGGAGGCGGCGGGAGGCGGTCGGGGACACACACTCACACACACTCACTCACACGGCCGGGAAGGTGCCCCCGCTGCGCCCCGGCGGAAGATGCGCTGCCCCGCTCCTGCACTCGCTCCTCATTAGCTCCTGAAAAAAAAAAAAATTCAAAAAAGGGGGGCGAGGGGGGTGGTGAGTGAATATGTGGGTCTCGACCATTCGCACTGTAATTCCCTCAAAATAATAATCACCACCTTTTAAAAAGGTATTTATTTTTAAATTAAGACTACTTGTCTCTCTGCGTTAGGAAAGATCAAAACCGGACTAGTGCGAAGGGGACCCCATGGAATCCCTTGCATACGTATAGCTGCTCCTTCACCAAGTGTAGGGGCGAGAGGGGTTTCCTGTAACTCGACTTCTTGGTGGGGTGGGTGAGCAAAGAGGTTGATTAGATACAGCCCCCTCCGTGCCAAATTCAGCGTACAAACAAATTAAGCAAGAAGGGAAGGCGAGCAGGTCAGTATGTGCGTACGCTGGTCGAAGATGGGGTTCTGACAAATTCTAGATTTTAAAAAGTGGCCAGAATGGAAGGAGCATGAAAATCCCAACTCCTGGAGGGCCGGGGTGGGGAGGAAATAAAGATGAGGTCACCCCTAATGGGTGATTTAACTGCTACATGATACTTTCTACAGTGCAAACAGCAATCTGGACTTCTGAAATGTACTTTTTTTTTCCCTCCTGCAGCAGTGCAGGTATATGAAGCTTTATCCTGAAGCAATTGCAGTGTGCATTATGAAGTCAGGATAGCAGTTTTCATTAGCCACTACATACTTACATTACTTCACAAATCACACATCTTCAAAGAGCGACATGAAGGTGGGGGAAAAAAATAGAAGAGGGATTTGGTCTCGCTAAAGCACAAAAGGTACTTGGTGAAAGAGAAGTGCTCTCTTTGTGACTTGCAGTCATTTGGCTAAAAGTTCATACAGAGGTTGTTAATGATTTAAACTCTAAAACCTGTTACTACAATTGAAGTAAAATGGTTTGAAGTGCAGTTGTTTCATAAAGCTCTGTCTTTGTGTAAGGAAACTTTGAACTTGGCAGAATACATAATCCAAATCATGAGTCAGATGTCACAAATATAAAAAAAAATAGACATTATTCTGGATGCATACCTGTTAGAAAATTCTTTTTACCTACCTGACTCATCATTTTATCACTCTGGTTTTTTTACCCTAACTTCAAACTACATTGAAAATAAACGACTGTCTACAAAAACACAAACCAGCAGATTTGTAGTCTGAATTTTTTATGCTCTTAATCGTCTCAAGTTATACAATGCTCATTTTACAACCACAATTATCTTTTTCCTATAGGGGAAAAAACCAACCAACTCACAGCTAAATAAGATTTAAAAGATTATCTACAGGAGTCTCAGGTTCACCAGCACGCACGTGGAATTTTGAGCTCTAAAACTACATGTTCAGAGAACACTTCTACATAGACTTCTGACTTTAGTGCTTTAACAACTCACTATACTTCACTTACGGTGCTTGTGAAGACTTGTACAGCAATAGTAATGACAACCAAAGGTGACAGGCGTTCTTCAATATTGCTCACAACCCTCAATTTTGATATGCCTCGGACTAGCAATGGAACTTTATTCACTAAAAAGAGCTTCAGCTCTAAACCCTTCCTAATTATTTTTTAAACAGACTAACAGCAGTTGTGTTGAACTAAGCCAGCTTTCTGTCTGTCTGAATGATCCTATCTGCACAGGAGGCCGCACAGCAGCTGTTTCAGAAAGGGAGAATACTGGCCCTGGCTCTGTGCTCTGAACCACCGCTGCTGTGTAAGCCCTTCTTCAGGTGCCCAAAGAGAATGGGACATAAGAAATACTGTGTTCTGCAGTGTCACTCTTCTCACCCTCTATTCCTCATGCATTTCTGGTGCATGTACAATATGCTGCATGGCTTCCCTTCCGCCATCATTTGAAACACCCTTTATAGAAGTTGAGGTAGCTGTAGCTAATGCATGGGAACACAGCTCTTTGAAAGGGCCACACAAACTGGCAAGCATGAGAGCAGCATTAAATCTCTCTGACCAAGATGGTCAGACCCAAGGATGACCTTGGCTTTGATAGATATCCCAGCAGTTTGCCTAAGGGTCTACTGGGCCAAGCCTTAAGCCTGTGCTGCAGTGAATGAAATCCCAATGGTTGAACAAACTATCAAGGAGAAACTTTATATATTCAAGTTTTGAAGAGCTCCTAATCTCGCACCTGGAAATACTCCATATGGGAACAACTTCATTCGTCATGCCTATCCTGACTAATTGCATTACTCCACATATTGTCCTAGTCAACAGATCATATCCAGCTATCACACTGAAATCAAAGACAGATCAGTCCTAACTTTACTTCGTTTTATACACTCGTTTCAGGAAGATGATTTAAAGGCATAATAACATTCTAAAAATAATCTTCCATTACGTGTTTTGTGATAGAGGAAGAAAAAGAATTAAGTCAGCTGACCATATTTTTGAACATTTCTAGTCCAAACACAAGAAAATAGTTGCAAGTCCTCCACAGATAACATAATATAAATAATGTATTGCTTCTGCAGGACCTGCTATTAATAAGTAATGATTGTATGGCACCTTCCAAACACCAAACCTAGTTGCACATATGAATTAAGTCCAGCCTCAGAAATCACTTTTGAACAAAGTATTTTCTTCACCTACACAGGAGAAAAATGAAGCAAATTGAGTAAATAAGATTTTTACACAGTAACAAATGATGTAACCCTCTTAAAAACTTTGCAGGGTGTCTAACATCCCAACCAGTTCCATGTAACGAAACAAACGCTTGAGAAGGCTGGTAAACAGACATTTTAAAATTAGATTACATCCTTGCTTTATTTTGTGAAACTTTAAAGACTTCTGTTCCCAGGCTCAGATTTGTTAAAAGTGTGTCCCAAGTGGAAGGACGGGGCTGTTTTAACCAGTTCTTGGGCTCCAAACAAAACTATGCTTTTAGGCCACCTCTGCTTAAAGTACAACCCACCAAACTGATGGTCAGGTCAGTTGTGTGTCCCTGAGCATGCAGAGGAGTGCTGCATAGGCTCTTTTCAGTGGTGCTCCTGTATTAATTTCTCATGGAACATAGAAGATATTTGCTGGTAGCCTCTGTATCTTCAATATCTAATGTGAAGCATACTGGTTTTCATCAAAATTGCTCTCTCTCTCCCACCTTCTCCTCTGGAGGAGGGAATTTCAGTGGCCTCCTCTTCTCTACTTTAATTGATGCCAATACTTGTATACTCAGCAGTAACCATGAATTAATGCTGCAAAGAGGGCTTGGTTACAAACTTCTCTTTGCTCCAAAGCCTCTAAGAGGCAAACACAAGGAGATGAACAAATCCACAGGATAACAGCTCAGGGATGCCATCACCCACGTTTGCAAATGCTCTGTAAATACATAACATTAAGTAATGGATTTGTAATAATAATAAATAAAGACAACTTAGTGACTGGCCAGGCCACCAACCAGTTTCACAAAGGCTAATAAGCAATTATCAGAAATCATTACTATCTGATGATTTACATTTTGGGGCAAATAACAATCACAAGATGGGAGGGAGGTGCAGTGGTATAACAGTGGTTCATAAATGACAGATAGGCTCTAGCTATCTAGCTTCTAGTAAAAGGCAACAGTAAGTTCTTCTTCCTCAAAGTTTTTAACCTTAAAACTCCTTCTTAAAAAGAACAGGATAAGGACAGGGCCACAGTCAGTGAACTACCATAGCAATATAGACAAGAACTCTTTTGGCAACCCTTGAAATCATGGGTGGTGCTCTCCTAGCTTTTTAGCTGTCTATGCCATGCTTGTGAACAGAGGGCGTGTGGAATAAGGAATGCCCTTCAAGACCAAGATTCTCATGAAGACTAGACTCTTGCAGCCTCTGAGTGGAGAGGCATCAAGAAGGAGTACAATATATTATGCACCTCTTTTAGCAAAACCATAACTGGCTTTCTCAAAATCTTGTCTAAATCTTGGCAAATAAACTAGCCATAATAATTTCCTAATAATTTCAACATGATCTTCCTAGTTGAAATGCAAATGTAACATCTTACTACTTCTTTAGAAGGACCATAGTGCTTTTCAGCTGTTAGTATAGCACACTGTCTAGGAAAGCTGATATAGCTCCTCCTTTCTCTGTAAAATAATATTTAAGGCTGCTAGTCTTAAAACCATGCTGATACAGAATCCTAGATTTTGCAGGCCAGAAACACATTGCCTAGCTCTGGAAAGGAATCACCTTTCCAGAAGTCCACATCTTTTGTTGCTACTCAGATACTACAAGATGCTTCTTCAGATGTACCATGAATGTCTCATGATTCTTACCTTACCATAAATACACTTGGCTTTTCAATTCCATAACTCACTATTATACTATCTCTTCTGTAAGAAGAGTTCACAAAAAATGCCAACTCTCACTTGAGCCTATGACTTCAGTCTACAGAAATGCAGAATTTCTCCCCCAAGTCTGAGCCCGTGAGATCTTACTTAGTAAAGATTAAATATAAAAAAACCGGTATTTTACAACATAAAATACTAAGCAGCTTCTGAACTGATTAGAAGGGTTTGTTTAGTCAACTGATGAGTAGAACACTTAGCTCAGGGCTATTACAGTTGCAAATGTGGAAATAAAGGATAAATATCTCCACCAGTCCTTAACTTCTTGCACAATTTTCCATTCTACATCTAAATGCATTGAGATCAGTAATTTTACCACTTACTAACAATGGTTTAAGATATATCAGAGGGAGACCCCAAGCACTCCCTCAGTCATTTTGGTTCCACTGAACATTCCCTTAGTCACCGGTTGAAGGTTTAGGCACATGCTCATTAGCAAGCTCCTGACATGATTGGTTGAAGACATCGCCATCCTCCTGGAGAAGCGAAATGCTTCTGCTCCCAAACTGGCAAAACAGAATGTACTTGGCCTCCTCATCTGATTCAGAGTGAAGTCTTGCAGCTTAGTTAAGCAGCAAGGCCATAGCATTTTAAGCTGCAGCTGTCTGTTAAATCAAAGTGTGTCTAAGTTCTTAAACACATTGTTACATACACGTTGATAGTCCGCTGCACTAGCAAGGTGGCAAACTCCCCAGGGAAATCAATTCTGCTTTCTCAATTCACTAGCTAGTTTTCTGTTAAAACACTAGAGTAATATTGAGACTGCTCTGGACCCTGAGAACTGGCAAGATCCCAAGCTGCTCATCTGCCATCTAGGACTGTGTATTTACCAAGCTCATCTCTCTCTCTCATATAGCACCTCACCAGAAGCACAGGAGGAAGGCCGGCATGGAGTGGATGGTAACAGTGCTGATGCCAGCTATGCCCTCATTGCAGTACCTTAACAGCTCACAGAAGGGTCAGATAGAAGGACAATTGAGAGACAAGAAAACACGGTGGTGCCAAGGTCCTATGTTCCCAGGGAAAAGAAACACATTAAGATAAAAGACAGGTGGAGTATATGGAGATTAAGCGTCTAGCAGACTTCACTTTCCTGGGATGATGAATTTCACTCAGCTATGCTTCAACATGCTGCATGTCCTCAGTAATCAGCCCTCACCCACTGGAGACAGAGGAGTTTGGGCTACAAGTCAGCCTGCTGTCACTGCTGCCTGCTAAGCATGAGGTCATATGGCTAGTCCTCTCCTGTAGGGAATATCTTCTGACACTTCCCCATCACAGTCAACAGCACAGAGGAAAAGGTTATTTGCCTTTTGAGACACTAGGAATAAAGCAGAATCTTCTCAACCCTTGCTATCACTGGTTGACAAAAATAGTTTCTAGTCTCCATTTTTCAGCAACAGTAAGGTCCCACAGTTTTTCAAGTTTGCTCTTTATAGTAAGATGCAAATTAGCAGACTAAAAATACTGAAAAACCACGCAGAGAGCGGCACAAAACTTTATGAGCAGGAAGAAGGAAGACAAGCTAATGCCAGCAGGGAAGCCCCTTACATTTACAGACAAAGAAGCTAAGGAAGGAACATTCAACAAGAAAGGTGAGTGCAAGCTCAACAAGTGTGCAGATGATAGAAAATTCTAAGGAGTGGCTGATATAACACACGGTTGTGCCAGCTTTCAGAAGTACAACCTTGACAGGCTGGAGAAGCAGGCAGAGCGAAACCTCAAGCTCTTAAAAAAGGAAAATGCAAAGTTCCACATCTAGGGAGGAATCAGGCACCAGCACATTCTGGGACCCTACCAGCCGGAAAGCAGCTTTGCTAAGAAGGACCTTGGGATCCAGGTAGACAACAAGCTGACCACAAACCAGCAATGCAGCCTCACAGTCAAGAAAGCAAACCTTAGGAAGATCAGCAGGTCGAGAAAGGTCATCCTGCATGTCTACTGGGCACTGGTGAGTGATGCATCTCATTCAGGGCACCCTGGTACAAGAAAGATCTGGACTAACTGGAATGAGTCCAGTGCAGGGACACAAAGACTATTAAGGGACTAGAGCATCTGTTATATGAGGAGATACAGAAAGAGCTGCGAACGTTCAGCCAAAAGAGAAGCCTCTGTTGGTACAAGTGTCTGATAGGTGGGAATGAAGTTGAAGGAGTCAAGCTCTTCTCAGCAGTATCCATTGACAGGACAAGAGGCAATGGGCATAAATAAAAACAAAAGAGAAAATTCCATCTGAACACAAGAAAACAATTTTTTACTGTTAGGAGGGTAAAACACTGGCACAGGTAGTACAGAGAGGTTGCCTGAAACATCTGCTGTAGCTGACCCTGTTTGAGCAGTAAGGTAGAACTAGATGATCCCAAGATGACCATCCCAACCTAAATGATCCTGTGAAAGTATGGCCATCAGAAACAAAACATTTTGGCTGCCTCATGAAACAACTTGGCCTAGGTGATCCTGCTCGGGCAAGAGGATTGGACTAGATGATCTTTCAATGTCCCTTCCGATCCCTAATGTTCTGTGATTCTGTGAATCCTACAAGACCTGTATCAATTTGACTCAGTAAGGAAGTATTAGGATGCTTTAATTTACATGGGTGGAAAAGAAAGCAAAACATTAGTGGATTTTAAATCATCAGCTGAGTAGCAAGAAAATTGGGAAGAGGGCCAAGAAGATACTCAGCTGCAGCTTTCTAAGAGAAAATAGCACTAGAAAGGTACCGCAGTGGAGATGAGATTAAGAAGATATCACAGAATGTCTTTCTTATCTTCAAGTATTAAAAAAAAAAAAAAAGAAGAAAGGACTGCTCAGTGGAGAAGAGTAATGCAGGAAAAAAATCCACAGGAACTCTCCTGTTCAGGGCTTTTCAGGTTTGTATGATTCATACAACCTTCCAGTCCCCACAGCTGTGGTACTACAGCAGACATAATTGCTTCTGCTGCCCTACTGGGTATGCTAATCAAGAAGAACTGACCCTTCCTTCTCTTCCACAGCTTTTAATCAACGTAGTAAAAGTGTTGAGAGCTCATCACACTCTTCTGTGAAGAATAAAAAAAATATTAAGACTGTCATCCTCCATTGCTGATATTATTGGAGATT
Organism: Rhinopomastus cyanomelas; assembly: GCA_013400115.1. Lineage (NCBI taxonomy): Eukaryota > Metazoa > Chordata > Aves > Bucerotiformes > Rhinopomastidae > Rhinopomastus > Rhinopomastus cyanomelas. The sequence continues at coordinate 22,844 of VXBP01003582.1, read as the reverse complement.
TTCATAACACATGGTCCTGTTTTACTGCTCAGTGCTCACATATTATCAAAAAGGATGAAGTTCGAGTTACCTGGAGCTACATACTCTAGGTTCCAAAACACAAACAAGAAACTCCTCCAGATTAAAACATACAGATTAAACTCACAGATTAAAACATACAGATTAAAACTCACAGATCACCCCAAAACCCCCAGAAGACACAACCTACAGTGTCTTCATCTTTATAGCAAGAAAAGTCTTAACGCTTTCTGGCCTGACAACTCAAACATTTCAGCTGAGTGAAATCATCACCTCATTTTCTAATAAGAGAGACCATTGCATTTATGAACCTTCTAAGCTCGTGGCCCCTCTCTCTTTCACAAGTTACCTCATCCAATTCTTTACTCCTCTCTGTTTCTCCCATTTTATCTTTATGGCTGAGGAGCATCCCTCTCACCCCTCCAACACTTTTATAACCTAAACAAAATCTAAACTTTATTTCTTCCTCTCTTCAACCATACTAATACAAAGATTCCAGCTTCATTTGTTACTAAAAATCAACTTACCAAACTATTTACCATCTTCAGATGCTGTGTCTTCAACAGTGCTCTTGAGCATGAAGACTTCTCTGTCCAGTGTAATTCCAAATGGGCCTCCTGTACTGTTCAGAGTGACTTTCTCTGAATTGCTCATCTTCAGGCCCTTTTAAAATCTCCCATTATCTCAATGACACTGTCCTCCGTCAGGCATTCTAGATTTCTGATTCTTACTCTTTTTCACTGTTCCTTGGACAACTGAGCATCAGGTTTTTACTGTCACAGTACGGTCACCTTACATACAAGGTGGTAACTTTCTTTGCCATGTAGTTAACTGAGTGAAAAACAGTTAAGAAACTTTATAGGCCTTCATAGACCTGTCCTAAAGAACTGCAGCTCTTCAGACCCTTGGCTGAACAAACTTTGCTAGCAGAGCCTCAGAGTGAAGGTGCTTCTCTCTTGGCCCACATTCAAGAGCCAGGCAACTCTTCAGACCCTGCTCACCAGTCCTTTAAGTCAGGCAACTCAAACTCCTGTCTTTAAAATCCTCTTTCCAAAAGGGAGAAAGTTGGCTGAGGGAAAAGCCTGTGTCTATACACAGAGCAGAACAAAAACCATAAAGGCAGAGAGATCAGGTGACAGGCCAAGACTTGTCTCCTATTGTATGAGGTCAAAAAAAACCAAAGCAAAGCAGTGACTTATTTATGGGTGCAGGAATAAAAAAAATCCTTGTGAATTTCAGTGATTCTCACATCTCACTACACAAGAATCATAGAATTGGATCATTAAAGTTGGAAGAGAACTCCATGATCATCCAGCCCAACCATGAACCCGACCCCACCACATCCACCAAACCACATCCCTTTGTGCTACATCTACGTGTTTTTTGAACACCTCCGGGGACAGCGACTCCAGCCCCTCCCCGGGCAGCCCGTTCCAACGGCTGACCACTCTGTCAGGGAAGAAGCTCGTCCTGATGTCCGAAAGGACAAGCTCCTCGCTCTACCAGCCCAAGACACGGGCTACCTGTGGATTTCCACATCGTTCTAATGCAACAGGGGCAGCAGCTCCAGGTGAGAGGTACCATGGCACCCCCCCGGGCGCTGCCAGGCTTTACGCCAGTGCTCTGGGGCGCCGTGCCCGAGCACTGCGGGTGCGGGCTGCCGCTCCCGACGTTGCTTTTAAGGGCGGGGCGGTGGCGGTGCCCTCTCCCCCAGCACCGCCCGGGCCGTGCTCTGGGCATGCTCGGAGGGCCAGACCGGCCGCCGGGCCGCAGCGGGGCGCTGGCGGCCTCCGCTGACCTCGCTCGGGGCGCCGCCGTCAGCTCCGGAGCCGCGGGAGGCGGCGGCGGGTCAGAGCTGCCGGTACCCGGCCGGGCAGGGAAGCGGGAAGTGGCAGCGACTGTCTGTGACAGCAATCACAGAATCATTGAATGTTGGGTTGGAAGGGACCTCGACGGGTGATCTAGTCCAACCCCCCGCAGTAAGCAGGGACATCTCTGACTAGGATTACCCAGAGCCCTGGCAAGCCTGACCTTCAGAGGCAGGGATATGTCCTGCGGACTGCCGTGCTGCGGGGCCGTCCTGGCCCCGCGTTGAGCTTCCTTGGCTCTATCTCCTATTCTTCCAGAGCGATTCTTTGGTGGAACCACGGTCCATTCAAAGGAAGTATTTAGTGTCCTTTGTGGTAAGGAAAGAATAATTTAAAAGGGATTCCCAAGTCCCTTGGAAACCCACACAACAGCCCACTGTATTCCTACGGCTGCTCCTGAAAGTTACATACACGGGATCACTAAAAATTAGATTATTAAATCAACATTTCATGCAGGCTACCATGTTGTGAAAACTTTAGTAATGTCAGATCTTGGGTAAGTTAACACAAGAAATAGGGAAAAAATGCAAACCCCAAAACCTCAGAAGGTTCATCACTGTCATCTTAAAAATACCCCAAGTTGGTTGGTAAGTTTGTGCAGCTTGTGATGACAGGCTTAGGGAGTTGGGCTTGTTCAGCCTGAGGAGAAGACTGAGGGGGCATGGCCTATCAGAAGGCTGTTCACAAGGGCAGGGAATGATAGGATGAGGGGTCATGGATTTAAGCTGGAGAAGGGCAGATTTAGGCTGGTCATGAGGAAAAGTCTTCTAAAAGTGGTGGATCCCTGACACAGGCTGCTTAGAGAGGTGGTGGAGGCCCCATCCCTGGAGCCATTCAAGGTCAGGCTGGATGGGGCTCTGGGCAATCTGCTAGTTAGAGACGGCCCTGCTCGTTGTGGGGGGTTAGACTAGATGACCTTTGGAGGTCCCTTCCAACACAGTGCATGATGTGATCACAGTATCACAGTAATGATAAGGTTGGAAAAGACCTTAAAGATCATCCAGTCCAACCTAAATCCAAATAAACCCAGCAATCCTAACATCTAACATCTAGATCATGCCACTCTCCAGCCTAACCTTGAACACCTCCAGGGATGGTGACTCAACCACCTCTGTGGGCAGCCGATTCCAAAACCGGATCAGTGTTTCAATGAAAAATTTTTTCCTAATGTCCTATGACACTATGTGTGAAATGATGTTCTGTTTAGCAGCTAGCTTTTTCCTTTTGCTTAGTTAGAATTCTAACATGAGGAGTGATGTTTTAAAGAAAATTACATCGTGGAACAGCACATGCAACAGCACTGCTGAAGTCTTGTCTCTGCTACATCCTTGATGAATCAAAGCTTCTGCCTATGCCTTAACACCTAGTGAGCTACCCCAGTCCAGTATCCTGGAAGCTCTGCCACTGGACTCAAGCAGTAGCTTCCACATGTGCCATGTTTATCTGGTTTTAGCTATGGAACTGCTCCTTATTAATGAGAAGCTGTGAATTTACATACAAGATGTGAATGAGACTTCAGAGGGGTTATGATTTTCACCTGTTAATCTCACGCCAGTTAAGTATGTAAATGCTAAAGCTGTTAATCATTTAACTGCCAAAAAAATTGTCTGGTATTGCCAGACCTTTCTCCGCAAAGTATTATTTAATGTTACTACCCACCAGGAAAGCACAAAGAGCAATTGCTGCTAAAATGCACACACTCTGTAGCAGCATCAAAGAAAGAATCACGGACAACCATTAGCATGGTAAATTTTACACATGATAAATTACTAAGGTCTAGTAAGTTCCTGCTCATTATCTGAGCTTCCCTAACCGCTCTTGCGCACCACACTCTCTTAGAGAGGCAAGTACATCATGTTGGACTGAAACATCTTTGTTTCACTTCAGATGTGCCAGAGATGCAAAAAGCAAGCAGTCAGCTACCTCATTATGCCATCATAACTCAATAGCCTGTGATAGTCAGTACAGTCCTAAACCTGGTTTTTTTTTTTAAGTTCTGAATTGGAGGACATGACTAGAAATAAAGGAGTCACTAAATGTGCAAATTTATCCTGGATTCAAAAGCCAAGTTTTCAGTTCTCACTACTAATTTTTCTTAGTTCTACCATTTTTTATTTTCTTTCTGATGACCATTCACTGAGCATCTAGAACCTTGCTGCTTTTACCACTGAAAGCAGGAAGTGATTTCCTCAGGTCTGCACCTCCTACTTGTTCATTTGATTTTAATACGTTGGTCATAGCAATAGCATTGCTGATGCAGCCATGTTTGAATGTAAGAAAAAGCATCACACAATGCAAAAAAATAAAAGTCTCTAATGCAGACTTATGTTAGGCTACTGCAGTCCCTGCACAGCTCATGACTACAGAAGCCTCAGACCTACATGCTGAGAAGCTACCTAGGGCGAGCAAAAAGTGTGTTTTACTCTTTCTAGTTGTTTTTGCATTTTCCTGAACAAGTTTTCCCATCCTACATAATCAAACATCAGATACTATAGGTACACTTTATAAAAAGTGTAAGTTATGGGCTGAAAACAGTCCTTCCAAGAAAGAAATGGAACTTTGCTAACCTGTATCTTGGAGAGTATTAACTGGTGGTCTGCAAAACTGTCGTCAACTCCTTTAGCTTCTTTCCTTCTCCTTTGCTCCTTTGATATAGAACAGTAGCAATGGATGTCTTTTCTGAGCAGCCCAGTTGCTTTACAGCTGCCTCTCTCAGTGGAGGCTGTTGGACATGTTTTGATTCAGATCAGGCTACCCTACAGTCACTGGTCAAACTGTGTTCTGTTCTTCAATCTCAGTTTAAATCTGGACAGCTCTATTGGACACTACTGCCTGAGCATAGATTGGGCAGGGAGAAGGTGGGGCAACTCGTTGTATCTTCCCCACCAGCATTTTAAACAGTTCAGTTGATTTCTGTAGAACAGAAACAGTAATAACTTTTCCTAGGTGTTAGATACAGGATAAATACTGAGGAGCCAAGGATTGTACTGTTATCTTCAGCTGCCTGCCTCAGACTGTGTCTTCAATGCAAGAAGGTTTTCCCTGCCAGCAGTCTCTGTCTCTTCATTCAGCAGAATTTCCTTCTGAAGGAAACCGGAAGGCAATGTCATTTCAGCACACACTCAGCTAATATTGCAGTTCCTTATTCAGTAACCTAGACCTCAAGGTGCAACTGATCAGACTATGTCTTTCCTCTCCTTTTGTGGAATGCCACAGCATTTGAAATTTTTTAAAAAAATTTATTTTATTTATTTTTTGAAGGAGTGGTTGTTAGGGAAAGAGATAGGTCAAAGCCTGATAGTGAAATCCTACCAAGTATATTCCTGCTCTGCTTTAGACAAAGAGCTCACTTAGTCAGTAGACTTCTAACTTGGTTTTGTCTGGGCAACTAAGCACTGCTAGAGAAAATGAAAAACACCTTGTCCTCAGACTTAATAATAGGCATGATCTCAAGAGTTAACAGTTTCTTTTCAATTGTCCTGATGAACCCAGCAGTTCTCTAAACTTGCTTTCTAGGTTCATGTATTTTTACTGACCATCACATCTCTCTGGAGATCAGCTGAACTGGAAAAAGAAGAGATATTCTTTAAAAAAAAAAAAGTCACCAAGAAGTATCTATAAACAGAAATAGCAATCATGTTAACAAGAGATGAGAATGCCCATATTACCGCTGGCACAGTACCAGCATTTTCTCTGCAGTGTCTGAAAAGGCAAGAAGTCACCATTAATTTGCTTGAGCGATCCTTACATCCTCATCAGCCAAATCCCACTTTTGAAAGTCACATATTTTGAAAGCAGGTAGCACAAGGGATTTATAAGTCATGCTTCTCATGCTGAGAAGCTGCAAGAAGGGAGGAACCAGCTTCAATTACTTACAAAGAAACCCCAACCCAACCCAGAAATAAAAGGTTCAGCTCCACACAGCAGCACAACAGTTGCACACTTGCCATAATTAGCAATTAAAGTGAAAATGATGAGAAAATCCTTTCTGGTCTGATCATAGCAAGTTTTGCTCACAGAAGCTAGTAATTCTAGCTCTCATGCACCAAAGCAAATTGTTCCAAGGCTTGGGCCACTATTCTGCTCCTAACTGCTTTTTCCACCTCTTTGCCAGGACTAAATTTTCCCATAACAGAGTCAGCAGAATTAATCACGTATCTTCACCTTTGCCGTTGCATTTTTCAGCCCAGACACACAGAGTCAGGTAAACTCAGTTAGCTGCTTCTGATCCAGATAAATGGTCACTGACCTGTTTGTGATGCCCTTGCACCCACTCCTTCTCTTGTGTTGATTTCTGTCTGTGCCTTACCGTTTTCCGGTTCACATTTGAAATCTTACTGGTTTAGGAGATTTTTTTTTCCTACTTTAAGAAACACAGAGCATGAGGTGATAGACAGTTTCCTGTGGGCACCGTGCTGTGTAGATAGCAGCCTCTACCAGAGTAACACAGGCAAGTTGTCAGAAGTTGTATGGCATGTCCCAGTTCTCCCCTCCCTAACCAATTCCAGCTAATCTAGACTCTTTGCTGTTGATGGAGTTTCAGACATGCAGCTTTAGCTTTTTTAAATGAACAGAATATACCAGTCTTGGGGAGTCTTAGGCAGCAGATGGCAAATGGAATTTCTGCTAGCCTTCACTGTGGTAGAGATACAGTCATTTAGCATTACCTAGATCTTTAGGTTACCTTTTGTCAAAGGAGAGAGTTAAGCAGTACCAGTTGGCACTTGTTCACCATCCTGTGGAAGGTAGGATGAATTTCTCTCAAGAAGCCTTGCTCTCTCCATGGACAGAGGGAAATTAAATACTTGTTCAGCTCAAAACATCAAATTTGTAGGTACCTAAGCCTAGCTTAAAAGCAGACTCCAACCCTTAAAAATCGATCTTCATACCATCATTCATGTAACTAAAATGAAAGCCATTTAACTAACAGCAATGCTGGGCCCTAAACCATTACACATAATCTGATGCAACCGAGTAATATGGCATGGCTTAGCATTCAGCAGCAGTACAGTTTGAGCAAACGTACGTATTTGCCACCCACCTTGCCTATTATTCCTCCTTTTCTGCACCATACTGGCAAACGAATTTGTGTAGCACACAGCAAGCAAGAGAAGACAACAGATGTTGCTAACATTAGCACAGAGAAACAAGAATCCAAAGTCACTCATCATTCAGATGTGTTCCCAAAGACCCCACAAACTGCACCTCTGAAGCAGTAAACAAGGGCTGCCTATGACTGAATGGCCATAAAAGCCTCGTTGGGTAAAGACCACACACTTTGCCTGTGGTCCTGTAGGCTCTTGTATATTATCAAAGATTTCACTCTATTCTCTTTCTCCATGGAGATCCTTACTTCGTAAGGAAAGGCTAACACTCCACTCATCTCTTACTAGCCTGATGGGACTCTAAATCCTTTACAAGTCATGAGCTGTTGATGTGTATGATATGGCAAAGATCTGTAGGTATGTACACAAGAAGAGCAGCAGTATCAGAAACCCACCTGCCAGTCTCTCATACCAAACATGTCTCTTCCAATTGCTCGGCACAAAAGGTAAGTTATACAAAGGTCTGTTTGCTTACCTGCAGTTGATCAGAATTATCAGTTCCCATGTTTACTGACAATACTTTGGAAGGCTTCTGTCATATTTCAGGCTTCTATGAGGAACACACTAGACTCACCACAACCAAGAGGCCAACACTACAGAAACTATTTGCCAGACACAGGACTGATAAGTCCTAGTAAATACTCCATGAAACAAAGTTTCCTCAGAAAAAAAAAAAGAGCAGAAGGGTTGCAAATATCACAGTACCTAGCACTTGAGCAGTTGTACCTCAGGTAAAACAGTGATTTCTAGCTTGGCCTTGGAAAGCAGTCCAACTGAGGTTTAGGGTTTTCTCAGAGAACACCGTCCCCCTGCCCTGCTGTCCAAGTTGCCATTAGGGACTTGCAAGTTTCTTGATCAGAATAAATCTGCCACCGTCTGTTGCTGCAGAAGTATGGCTCCTCACGGCAACCATGCTTCATACAGCATTGCTGTGTTAGCAGGCTGCTCCCACTTCTGACAGCGATCAGGTAACACAGCACCACACGAATTTCCAGACTATACACGATAATATAAAAAGAAAAGAACCCAACAAATTGTTTCACAGGATGACGACTGGGACACTCAGCTACAGCAGCCTCATCTCAGACCTCGACTCTTTACAAGAGTATGCTTAGACTGGCTGTGCTAAGCCTTGTGGCTGAAAGGTCTCCACGGGTGCCACTGCCACTGGCTGCCCCAGGAGCTCTGCTCCGCGCTGTCCTGCTGCTCCTGTGCACAGCCAGGACCTCAGCCTCTACTGGAACCTGTTACGCCACCTTCTGCTTCAGCCGTTCCCTAACACTTAGACCAAGCTGTTCTACTCGGCCTTGCTCTATCAATGAGAGCAGTTTACTTCTTACAAAGACAGCTTCTGCTCCTTCACCCGCCACGGGCCAGGAGATGGGTCAGCAGTTTCCAAACTGGAAGGTCACAAGTCAGCTGAGTGACTTTGGGGGAGTAGGAATGTAAGGAGTAGGATGTTCTGCATCCATCCTACTGTATCAGCATTTACAGCTTCAGTGAATTCAGGGTCTGACTTGACTAAACACATTGCTGACATTTGCTTTAGCAGTCCCTTCTGCAAATTAAAATGATATCTGCCACTAGCAATTAAGTCTAAGATAGTAAAAGAGGAAAAGTAAAACCATTTTTTTATTTACATAATATAAAGACTTGGTCTATTTCTCCATCGTTTGGGTTAATAGTTGTTCTGTGTTTGGATTTTTAGAAAATATTTGAGAGGTACCTCTACACCTTTCTCTGTTCTGATGAACTGGAAAAAAATGGAGAAAGTCTTAGTGTTCTACCATGCAACTCTTCATGCTTTGATGTAAAGCATATTTAGAGGAAAGAAGAGTAAGGTAATCAATACTTTGTACTCTAAGTTCAATTAATACAAACTAAATGTGGTTCTGATTCTCTGTAGTGTAGATCGAATGAGTGAGGAATTGGAGAAAAATTTTGGGGTTTGAGGTTTTTATATTGTGGATTTACATTTTTTACCCTTCTTTATAGTAAAAGTCTCAAAATTAGAAAGTAGAGCTTGCTTTTGCTGCAATCTCTGGACAGTGTTTTGAAATGTTTAATTAACGTACTACACAAAACAATGTCAAATGGACTGACTCTGCCTGTTCTGCATGGCCAAGAGAAGGAAAATGTAACGGCAACAGAAAATGAAGGTTGAGATTAAAGAAGCTTTCAGATAATGACAGGCTGAAGTTCAACTGTCATGTAACCGAAAACGTTTGAGAATGGACAATAATAAAAGTCAAGCAAAGGATGAAGCCCAGATTATTATAATGAGATATGGTATGTTCTTCAGACTCTTTGGAGGTTAATGTTACTTAGTTTGATATGGTTATGGGTAAGTAAGTACTGTACTACTATACAGTAAAAATAATGTAACTGGATACAGTCTGCTTCAGAGTGACCCAAGGTTAATGGTACTTGCTCTTAGTATATTTAAAAGGTTTCAGAGATGTAACACCTCAGCATTACCAGTCTAGTGCAATGGCACTAGAAATCAGCACCAAACAGGCTGGCACAATACTGGTATTCTTGGTTCCGTGAAAGCAGCTTCCAGTGTAATGTATATTGGCTTTTATCTATATAATTACACTGAATATGTCCATGAATTCTTTTATTCCTGAATGGCACCACCTTTTGAGCAATACATCATTGGTATGCATCACTCTGATAAGGTATTGCACTAATATATCATTAAAGCAACAGATGTATTAGTGTAATACATCACTGGGACAAAGCACTCTGATGATGATGTATTCCTGAAAAGATGGCACCATACAGAGAAGATGAGGCCCAGGAGAAGATTTTTACTCTGTTTAATAGAATAAAAGCTGTGCCTTCCTGGCACTAAATTGCGATGCTCCTTATAAAGATACGCCACCACTATTAATTGTGTTCCCATTTGTACTGGTAATTGGAAGATCATATGGATTGGAAAAAAATTACAGTGGTTGAAAAAAAGGATATAATTTAAAAACATAACCTATCAGACTATTTCAGTCTTTCCCCATAAAGTCTGACCTCCTCAGCCTTCCAAACGACTCATCAAAAACCTCACTATGTTGAAACCCGCAAGATGCTTGTCCTGTTCTGGAGCAATGAGGCTGTAGGAACAGTTCAGAAAGGTTGGTGTTGACACGGTCTTGCAGAGTTCACCTGAGGAATGAAGACGATAGATATTACACTCTGGTTTGTCTCCTTGCAGATTTGCTTTTTGCAGAAAGAATCTAGAAATAGGTAACTTCCAAGCTGATATATTTTCTGTAGTGGTTATCAACCTATGGCCTGCAGAACTCAGAGAGAACTAAGGGATCTGCTAAAGGAAATTCAGAGAAGCAAGCTTATTCTAAGCGGCTTAAATTTGCCATACACCTACACTGGAAATAAAAGATTTACATTCTTATATCCATCCTAAATATTTTCCTTAGCAATTTATTCCATGAAGTATTTGTCTTCTATCCAATACTTAATGCTTTTCTTTAAAGTTTCTGTGGTTTACAGTTTTTTTAACACAAACTATGCAGTAAGTCTCTGTAGAACCTGTCACAACTCTTTCGTTGTATTCCAGGATGGCCAAAAATGCCTCCAACAGAAGACAATTCAAATGTAAGAAACACCCTCTGGGATAAGACCAAGGAGCCATCCAGCCTGGAAAAGGAATTGGGAGGAGGAGATATTCTGGCTACTGTTTTCATCCCTGGAGCACTACAGGGAGTACTAGGCACACCTGGGGTTTTGCCTCTGTGTTTCTCTCCACTTCCTTATCTATATTTTATCAATACTCTGACACTCATAGTGCTTCCTTTCTTTTAAGCTCTTGCATCATGAATTGTGTTGGAATAGTCAAACAGTCTGGGGTTTTTTTCTCCTTTATTTGTTTTTTTCTTAGATCTTTCTCCCTGGGAAGTTTTGGGGAGGTTTGACTAATGCTGGCCTACAATAGCGAAGCCAGTGGGGATAACAACAAAAGGAAAAGTTATTTAGGGAGAGCATGAGAACTTAGCAGTTGCTGGCATTACCCCTTGTACTTGTAGAAACTTTGAAGCTTACCTCCCCATAGGGTCATTCTAGCATCCTTTTATGCACATACTCTCCATGAAGTTAATTCCTTTGTGAGCTTTCTGCTACTACTAAGATTTGGCTTATCCAGCACATCTGTGATTTTGTGAACATTTACCGTATCTCCCCTCAGTTTTCTCTCCAAAATGAGGAATACTAGTTTTTTAGTCTCTGCTCACAATGCTGTTGCTCCATCATCACAAGCATTTTAACTGACCTCTGTGCCTTCTTTAATTCCCCTGCCCCCTTCTTGAGGTGTGGAAACCAGAACTACACACGCTACTAAGCATATGGGTGCATCATAGCTTTGTATGTTGACAAAATGTCATCTATCTTTTGGACTTTCCTTGAGGTCTTCTAGATTTGAGTTTTGTAACTGCCATAGCATCCTGAGCTCACAATTTCAGATAACGGACAGCAATGACTCCAAGATCTCTTTCCTGAATTCTGTAGTTTAACTACAGACCTGGAACTGAACACCTCAGTTCCAGTTCAGCATCGCATTATGTATGGATTAGATTCCGTTCTCAAGTTTTTAATGAAGATAATGAGTGATGAAGATACCAATTCCTCGGGGACCTTACTGCTGATTCTTCTCCATCCTGAGAAATGTCCATTAATCCTTACTTTTTCATTCACAATCTTTGTTTAGTTTTCAGTCCATACAAGAACCTTTCCTCCAGCCTTACTGCAATTTACTTTAATACCCTAGTTAAGTAGTCTCTTTCCAGCTACTGGAACTATTATTTTCTATTCCATTCCCATTGTATTCCACTCTGTTCTATTCTACTCTATGGAACCTTGGCAAAGACATTTTGAAAATCCAAATATATCACATCCAATGGATCCCCTTTATCCATATTCTCATTACCATCAAAGACCTCTAAATCTTAGTGGGCAGGATTTCCCTTTAGAGAAGCCATCCTGACTCCTTTACAACAAGCCAAGCTTATTGCTGTGCAGACTGCCCAGGGAGCAGGTGGAGGCAATGTCCTAGAGGTATTAAAAGAACAGATAGACATGGTGTTTCAGGAGATGGTTTAGTGGTTAGGGGTTATAGGGTGGACAGTTGGATTTCATGATCTTGATGGTGTCTCCCAACCTTGATGATTCTATGATTGTATTGTTATTAGAGATGGTACTCCACCTTTACACTAGGAATGACAGCATGGCTCACTGTTGTCTAGTTCTTAAGATCCCATCCAGACCCCATTTGTTAGATGGTAGTTTGCAAATCTGTAGATGGCCATGCGACCACCTCCAGCACAGAGGCTCTTTGTTACTATATCATGGCCAGCAGTCCACTCTTTGATATATTAGTTTCTTTAGACTCTTTGGTGGATGTTATTGAGTCTTGGTATCGACATCTGACTTGTCTGTTTGGACCAATGCGTCCTGTGTGTTTAGTTTAAATGGATCTGGTTTTTTCTGACTTGGCTGCAAAGAATGCATCAGAGTTGGGAATCAGACAGACAACTCAAATGGTTAATTGAGCTTCTTTCATTTGATGCAGTTCCTTCTATACCTTGGCCAGTAATCCTTAGACGTCTTCCAGATTTTGGTGTATTTACAGAATGCTATCAGCTTCAGCCTTCCTTGCAAGGCTGCTGTCAAAGTCTTTTCAGCTTTCTTAATTTCTTGTTTGAAATTGTCCTGCCTTTTTTATGGGACTTCCTGTTCTCATCCGAGCAAGCTTTCAATTTCGTACAAGCTATCTTCTCTTCTTATTTGATGGACTATGTAATTTTTGCATTGAGCCATGAAGGCCATTTTTGGACTGTTTTGTTTTCTTTTTTGAATTGTGGCACAATTTTTACCTAAGCTTCTAATGCAGTAACTTTCAAGAGCCTTTAGGGTGCTTTCAGGTACCTTGCTTTATGGACTGTTCCCATAAGGTGGGTTTTTTTGAGAATGTACCTCATTTTTATGTAGTTCCCTGTCCTTAAACTGAAGAACTGTCTACTGAATTTATTTGGCTTGCTCTCTCCCACTATAATTTTAAATTTGATTATATTGTGGCTGCAGCTGTAACACTGTTATTTCTGGAATGAAGTGTTGCGTGCATTCCAGACCAAATCCAGAGTGGCACCTTTTCAGTGCTTTCTACTATATTGTTTTGTGTTCACCTTCTTATAACTAGACCAAATGTCAACTGATTGAGCTGAAATTTTCCATGTTAGATGACTCTTTCTGAGTACAAGTATTCAAAAAATATATTGCAAAATATGTCCAAGACATTTCAAATATTCTATATTTCAAGGCTCTGGAACAGAAAATCATTATTTGCAAGGGAAAATTGTTAGAACTTAAACAGCTAAAACATCAGAAAATCTCAACCTCATTGCATGCTTGAACTAGAGGGCTGACCAGATAACTCATCCTATGGGAGTATAGGATCACAGTGCAGTCTCAACACCTACAGCAGCTCAAAAGAACATTCTTTATAATGACCATTTTCAGCTTGATGGACACCAGAGTGAAAACACGGTCCTGGTCACAGAAATTACTTGCACCCCTGGAGGAAATAAGAGAAATCTGTCTAATTAAAACAAAAAACAAAAACCACCTCCAAACAAAAATGGGGAATGGGCTGTGAGAAACATGCCTGGGTGTGATAAGCAAGTGAGAAGACTCTGAAAGGACATCCAGAAGACAAACCAGGCCTGGCTTGCTAAAGAGACTGAGATTAGCATGAGAAGCCTCAAGGGGTAAGAGTAAGCAAAAAGAAAAGGAAAAGAGGCCATGAATAGAAATGTGATATGATTGGCACAGGGACAACTCACAAGGAGGGCCTGATGTTCGTTAGAGGTAGGCAAGAGTCCCTGTGTGCACTCTGGTATGTTGCTGACCACTACCCAGAGCCGAACCCGAGTTTCCACTGAAATGTCAATGTTCCTTTGCTACACCCCACTGCAAAACCCAACAGTCACGTAACTGAAGATTATCATAAAGCATACACGCCCAAGGGACTGAGACAAGGTTGTGTTACGGCATTGATACTGCAGTTCCTAAATCCTGAAGGTTTCCCTCCAGATTCTAACCAAATATGCTTTTAATACAGCTTTCTACGTGTTGCAGAAACAGAGGCCAGAGAAGGTTGTGCTGCTCTATCCACTGCCAGAGCAAGATGGTAGTAAAGGATGGGCTGTGGGCTTGTTTCTGCCATTGAAAGAATAGGGCTGTGCCTGCTCTGAAAGGGTCACTCCCAGTTTGGAAGGGAAATAAAAATTTTAAGTAACACTAAGGCTTCTTGCCAAGAATCTAGCATAACCAGTGGACTTCAAGGAGAAAGGAAAATCCTGTAATTACACCAATGCTTGCAATCTTGTTTGTTGGGTTTTTAATTTGCTTGTCTTGAGCCAACTGTTATCCGCCTGATCAATTTCGTCTTTAATTACTAACTTATTGTAAAAAATAAAACTACATTATAAATAGTCACTTTTTTCTTCCTTTGTCATGGTAAGTGAATATCTGTATAGTTATGCCATTTTTGCAGAGATCTTAAGTACTCTCTTGGAGGGAGACCTGAGACAATTTCTTGCATGAGGAATGAAGTGAATTAGAAGTCAGAAACCTCTAGAAGGTAGTTATACAATGTTGGCAATTCATATACAGGCACATGCTAGGCTTTGTATGTTCTGCTATAAGTACAGCGCAAAGTTTGTTTTCAAGTACGTGCGCATAAATTTAAGGCTATGCATGTAATTAAAATGGGATGCCTCCTTGGAGAAGACTTGAGAGAAATAAAATAGCAGCAATAGTTGATCCTTTTTTCTTATTTAAAGATTAAAGAGGAACTATATTGCTCTTCTGGAAGTGTCTCCACATCTTTCATAGTGGAACAAGAGGTCAGTACAATCACCAGGACCCTGACATCCTTTCCTCTATAATGAAAAATCCTTAATAATATGTACATTTAATAAAATCTAATTATATAATTCAGCTATAATTTCAATCATAGTACTTGTCAGTGTGTCAAACACATCTTTCTTAATATATGCTTCTTTGACATAAGCTCCCCCAACTCTATTCAGTTTCTTCATGGAAAAGAATATACACATTTAAGTATTTTGTAATTGTAGGTTCTTGTCTAAATCCAGCCAAATTTGTCAGACAGTAATAAAGGGAAAGGTCTTTTCTCAGTTGCTGCTTCTCTGAAGCTGATGTTTCTTTGGTCAAGCCTCCTGACACTGTGTAATTCCTTCTTCTGTTTATTTTACCACTCTGGTACCTCATTAGCCATTGCAGAAATGGGATTTCTTTGACTGTGGTGGTTTGCACAGAGGACAGAACATATTGATATGCACTTAAAGAGTGTTAAAATGCAGAGTAAGTAAAAGCCAGTGTTTACAGACAACCTGTAAATGTAACTTAATGAACCAACAGACCATAGCAGCTTAAAAGCACTGAAAATATAGGAACAAAATCAATACTGTGACACAGGATTGTTTAGCAGATTACTTTTATTCTCTGTAAGGAACACAACTGGTTCATTACTCCTAAACTCTTCTTACTACAGAGATACCAAATCTTACCTCAACCATACCCGATACAGACATTCCCACACTCCCTTGACAACCTCTTCTAGATCTACTGAAACACGCTGGGGCCAAGTCAAACTGCACCTGCCAACTTCAATGAAAACTGCCTCAGTCTCTTGCAGACTCAAAAGAAGGAATTAAGATTTTGCTGCCTAGGGAAAGCTTTGGGATCCCAGCCCCTAAATCCCATGGCATGAGTGTTGTTCTTCTTGGGCTCCCCAGACCAAACTTCAAGTGCCTTCCTTCAAGTCATCACTTCATCATCCAAACTTCTACATTCTACCCCTCTCTAGTTATGTATAAAATAATTACACCTTCCTTTAGCTTTGTTTTTTCTAGCCAGACCGTGCCAAATTTCTTAGCCTCCTTTCACTGGCCACGGTTTTCAACTTCTTGGTATTTTTATTGCTGTCAGCTGAACTCTTTCCAATATAATGAGGTAATTTTCAAACCTGGTGCCCACAACTAAACTAAACTTTGCAAATGAGGCTTGCATAGGGCTGTCAAGTAGAGTAATGCCCTTGCCTGTCTCCATATATAATTAAGTATCACAACTTGTACAATAAGAGGCTTCATGGTTAGGCTGTAGCTGCGTGGAACATAGCAGACCTACAGTTCACCTTTACATAAGTAAACTTTCAGTAGGGATATGTCCCTGTGCAAAGTAATGAATCTCAAGGGGTGGGAAATGTGGTCCGGAATTAGACATGTCACTATCCGCTTCAGCAGCTTCAGGAAGTTATGCTGATCAAGAAATAGGTGGTTAAGGCAGTAAAGGAATAGCCAGGCTAGAGCTGGAAACTGGAGGTGCCTATACCCCCTGGTAGGACAGAATCACAGCTGTAGTGGCAGACAGCATGAGCTGCACCAGTGAGCTCAGCCCTCAGAGGTGGTCTGAAAGGCCAAGAGGCTGTAGGGGAGAGTTGAACGGATCCCTGTATAAGCAGCCATGAAGGGCATTATATCAAAAGTTGGGCTTCCCAATTCCAACACAAACTAATGTTTGACTTGTGTTAGATTTTAGGGAAACTGGGTGCATCTGGCACGGGGCTCGCCAGCACTCAGGGTGAATTCAGAGTCTGCTACATGAAAAACCACATTTTTTTAATACTAGGCAGTGTCTGTTTACAATAATTACTCCTATTTTGACTTAGCATTACATTTAATTTTACCCTACAATTTTTGTCTCAATTTCTTGCCAAAACATGTCAAACAGTAACAAAGCAATTATACCTTTAGCTCTTTCCCCTCAATGATTTTCTTTTCTTCTATTTCCACCCTCATCTGTCTAACCTTTAACCTCTACATAAATTTCACCTCTAACAATGTGAAATGTCACATGTAGAGTCTTCAATGAAAAACATTGAAAAGGAAGGGAAGCAAAGGGGATGAAGTGGCAGAAAAATCACTATAATTTCCTGTAAACTTTCTGTAAAACGAAAATTTTCTTTTACATGTCAAAATTGGACAGAAGGGGTAATCAGCCAAAAAACCAGTACTGTCTTTATACATTTTTTCATTCAAAAAGCCGCTTTCTCCAGGGGGGACAAAGCTAAAATCCAAACAAAACACAGAGCAATGATGTTACAAAAAATTTTATCATGGTTCCACTGGAGAGAAAATTAAACCACAAATTTTAGAATGAGAAAAAAATAGCCTTTTAAAAAAACCTTTCAAGTCATATTGAAAATGAAAATTTTCCTCAAGCATACCTTTTTCCTTCCAAAAGGGGGAGAAAAAAAGCCCCAAACAGCAAACCAAACCACATAAAAACCAAACAAGAGAACCCTTTCACTTGTAGCTGGGAAAAAACCGTTTACAAAATTTCAGTGTTTCTTATGAGAGATTAATGTAGACTTTCTGGGAGGCATGGAAATAAGAAATATAAAAAGCCCCTCATTCTCCTGGTAAAAGAGAACAATCTGGTGCAGTCTTTTGTCTTTTCACAGACTAGATTCCAGTGAAACAGAACTACTGAAAAATAACTGGAGATTTACCTTACACTCATTTGATCCCTGATTTGCAGGCCAAAGCTCACAACAACTGCGCATCACTGTCTTTAAAAGCATCTGTGAGGTCAGAACAACCCCACGCGCTGCTACAGGCTTGGGCAAGAGCGGCTGGAGAAATGTTCAGTGGAAAAAGAGCATGGGATTGCTGATTGACAACAGCTGAACAATGTGCCCAGGTAGCCAATAAGGCAAATGGCATCGTGGCCTGCATCAGAAACAGCATGGCCAGCAGGGCTAGAGAGGTGATTGTCCCTGTATACTGGGCACTAGTGAGTATGTGGGTCAGTTTTGGGCAATTCAATAAAAAGGACACTGAGGTGCTGGAGGACCCACAGAAGGGCGACAAATCTGATGACGGGCCTGGAGGACAGGCCTGATGAGGAGTGGCTGAGGGAGCTGAGGTTGTTTAGCCTGAAGAAAAGGAGGCTGAGGGGAGATCTTATTGCGCTTTACAACTACCTCAGATAAGGTTGTAGAGAGGTAGGGGGTCAGTCTCCCAAATCACTAGGATAGATAGGATAAGAGGAAATGGCCTCATGGTGTGCCAGAGCAAGGCTTAGATTGGATATCATGAAAAACTTCCCTGACAGAGTGATCAGGGATTGGAACAAGCTGCCCAGGGACGAGGTGGAGTCACCACCCCTGGTGGTGTTAAAAGCTGTGTAGATGTGGACTTCTGCAGAGCTAACTTTGTGCTCTTCAGGGACATGCTTGCAGAAAGTCCCATGGGCTAAGGCTCTAGAGGGGAAAGGAGCTCAAGAAAGTTGGCTAATTTTTAAAGACCACTTCCTCCAAGCTCAAGCTAGATGCATTCCCCTAAAAAAAAACTCAGGTAGACGTGCTAGGAGACCTGCATGGTTGAATAGGGAGCTCCTGAAGGTAATCTCAGGGAAGAAGGAATCTTACAATTCATGGAAGAAGGGATTGGTCACTTGGGAGAACCATAGGGAAGTAGTCAGGGATTGTAGGAAAGCAACAAGGAAGGCCAAGGCCCTCTTGGAACTGAAGCTGGCAAAGGAAGTAAAACAGAACAAGAAAGGCTTCTTCAAAAACATCAGCAGAAAAAGGAAGAACAAGGAAGGTGCAGGGGCACTACTGAGCGAGGAGGCAGCCTTGATAACTGAGGATGCAGAGAAGGCAGAGTTGCTGATGCCGCCTTTGCTTCGGTCTTTACATCTAAGGCCAAACTCTCCTATGACCCCCAGAACTTGGATGAAGGAGAGGAAGCCTGGAGGAGGGAGTG
>VXBP01003566.1:896807-1056472 GCA_013400115.1 Rhinopomastus cyanomelas | reverse complement strand
CCCCCCTTCCTTGGACGCTGTGGATTTATTGCCTCGCAGTGCTCACCGATGATGTTTTCATAGTCACTAATGAAGTCCCAGCAGCTTTTGAACAATAACAGGACATTACTACTCCTAAGATATATTATGTGTTTTCCCCATTTTTCTCCATTTAGGCTGAATACTCAGAAGTGTGCTAGCTTCAAAATCTCCTGCTTTATTATTATTATGATTGATGGTCCAGCCATGTGATGGAAATGGCTGCTGAGATGTAGCTCTTACATTGTTAATTTGCTCACAGCTTGAAAATAGAATCTTTTAACGTTCTGTTAATGGCTTCCCGTGTGAAGATGCAAATTGACCCCAAACACTTGTTTGGTTGCTTTTGTTTCTACAGGCAGAAAGGCATCGCAGCAGAGATCTCTTTTCATTTTATCTCCCTGACAGAACCTGGCTCCAACCCATCATAGTTAGCGGTGATATGAAGTTAACTGGAAAATATTTACTGGCAATAGTTAAAATTAATTAGTTTGGAGACCTACGGTCCTTCTGTGCTTATTCAGCAAAAACATCTACTTCAGATCCTGATTCAGGAAAACGTTTCATTGACTTGTAGAATCATAGAATGGTTTGGATTGGAAGGGACCTGAAACCTCTCACCAGACCTGGTTGCTCAAGGCTGCAGTTGTTTTATTTATTTGTACCTTATTTTGTGCATGTGTTTAAGTTCTGCTACCTTTGAGTTGAGCTGGAGTATTAGAACTTCCTTTTTCTTGATTTTTGAGTCTTTGAGCTTTGATACATAATTCTTCTGCAATAAAAATTAAGTTCAATTGAGTTGAGCTCCTGTTGCTTTTTGAAGTCATATTAGAAGTTGTTGTTAAATTGTTTAGATGCTGACAAAGATTAAATCATGTTTAATGTGTGAGTACTTAATGGGCTATAGAATGTACAAAGACTATAGAAACTTAAGCAAAGCAGAGTGTAGGAGATCAGTCTCTGAAGTATAGATTTGCTATTTTTGTTGCCTGTGATCTAAAATCTTTGCTCTAAAAACTGAACCTAAGGAGTCCTGTGCTAGACAGATCCTGGCAATGAGCATCATTCATAGCCCTGAAACTGCCCAAGGTCCCAGCCATTCCAAGATCTACACACCTTTGGCCTCAAAGGAGTGTTACACAGTGAGTTCATGGATATGTGTAACACACCTACAGTTAACTTCATGTGTAGCCTCTTTCAGGTTGGGGACCAAAAAAGCTCTTTGGTAGGAATGAGTAAAGCTGTGGTCAGGAAAACTCCCAGAGCTGCTATTTTCTCAATTAGCTCACAAACCTTTCCTAGGACCTTCCAAGCCCCTTAGATCTGCTCTCTGCAGAGAGTAACTGCAGTGCAGGACAAAGTCCACACCCGCTGAAAGCAATGAAAGCTTTGCCAATGGGGCTAATGTGACCAGAATCCCTCCTCAGGGAATGTTCATCACTTCTTCAGGTTTCATAGCTTATAAATGAAACCTTAAAGTTCACCTCCCTCTTTTAATTCTTTCAATTCTTTTCCTCAGGCTTCATTCACCTTCCCTTCTCTCCTGTGTGTGCAGACGATTTGTAGCTGAGGGCAGCAGACACGGTGGACGGAAGAGATTTGTGGAATGGAGGAGAAATCCCTGTAACTTGGGAAGGAAAACAAAGATTTTATTTGGTCTAATTTCTGTTTCATTTAGTATCCCGTGGATTTTGTCAGCAATTGTAGTTAATTCAAAGTACTCCGAGCTGTCGTTTTGGTCCTGAGATACAGGGATGAGGGGATGCAGATTCTGTTTAGCAAACCTTGACCTGGTGTCTGTAGGGAGACACTCAAGACCCACCATTTTCTTCTGTGGAAGCTGGATTAGATGGCAGTTAGTTAGACTTTAATGCTGTAATTTGTGAGTGTGGATTCTCCAGTCCTGTGCTCTTTTTTCCAGCAGTTTCCAAATTCAGTCAACACATGGTTCCAATTTTGCCCCACCTCAAATTCTTGTGATGTAAATTTTAATGGAAAATGTCTCTTTGAGAACTGAAAAGGCTGTGTCAAGGAACTGAACATTACATCAACAGGTATGTTTGCAGCCATTATCAGCAACAAGCTCCTGGCAACATCCAGAGGCTCTCCTGGCTACAGCAGATGTCTGCCCCTCATTAGCTGCTAAAGCTGTAACCCTTTTCTTGACAGTTGCTTGCAGGAGTCTTACCACCAGGTTTCTAGTATCTCCTCGTTTTGAACTGCTTAGGCCATTTCCAGCCACTGAAAAAGAGCCAGTCCTTTAGAGAAGATGATTGAACAGAGCGGAATGGGGAAATAAATTGATAGTCAGAGAATGGGCTGAACTGGAAAGGACCGCGAGGATCGCATAGTTCCAACCCCCTGCCATGAGCAGCGACACCTCTCACCAGAACAGGTTGCCCAGAGCCCCATCCAGACTGACCTTGAACACTTCCAGGGATGGAGCAGCCACAACTTCTCTGGGCAACCTATTCCATTGCCTAGGCACCCTCATAGAGAAGACCTTCCTCACATCTAATATAACTCTCTCCTTTTTCAGTTTAAAGCCACTACCCCTCATCTTATCAATAGATGCCCCTGTAAAACGATCCTCTCAGAAAAGTAAGAGAAAATGATTTTATTTTTACCCTATTTTATTTTAATTTTATTTTTATCTTATTTGATTTTTCTCTTTTCTCTTTTATTCTCTTTTACCTTCCTTTATTTTATTTTTATTTTTATTTTTATTTTATTTTATTTTATCTTCCTTGGAACGATAATGTCTTCAAGTCCTTCTGTTTTCCTTGGATATTACATTCCCACAGCCCTTAATAACCTGCAAGTATTACTTGCTGCAGTATCTTTACCTAATGGCTTTACCCAGGCCCTCTGTTTAGCTGCTGTTACTCATTTCTTAACGCAGTCACAAGTGCTGTCTGCTCCAAAATCTTGCTGCTAGACCTGCTTCTGAGAAAATTATTCTTGCCTGGAGACATGACATCCATGAAAGTGATGTCTTGCCAGTCACAAGTAATATTTCCACTGAAGCCAAGCAAACTTTTCCCTAAACACAAAGAAATCACGGGTTTTTTTCATGTTACTGTCTAAAAACATGTTTCTCTGGGCCAGGTGCCCATGGCTGGTCCTTGCAGAGCACTCAGTTGGTCCTCCTGGATCTTGACAGAGACATGGGACCCTCATGAGCAGAGAAGTCCCAGAGAAGAAGTGGAAATCAGGTTTGACAGGCAGATCTCACTCCTCGTCAGCCTCTTTGTGGCAAGTCCCTGTAGCAGCCCCATCTGCCAGTGTGGAAACCAAAGCCAAGGCTGCATGCTCAGAGTTGGCTTTAAATACCCTCATTTGGAAAGGCACCAGGATCAGCTCTTCCCAGCCAATGCACTTGATAGTTTAGATCTCTTCACATGTCAGATCACCTCATTAGAGCCCTGAACTCCCCATAAGACAGGAAATATTAGCCATGGGGTGTTCCTGCTGCACATACGGATGCATTTGCATATAGCCCCACTGGTGCTTCCCTTCCAGGCAGTTTGTCCTTTTAGCTCAATTAAATCCTTTTGGGATGTTTGTTGTCCTTCATGAATTAGATTAGATGCCTTCAGTACAACGTCTGCTGTTACCTACCATGGCAGGGGAGTTGGAGCTGGATGATCCTGTGGTCCCTTCTAACCCTGCCTGATTCTATGACTTGGTCTGGGTGATCCTGCTGTGGCAGGGGGATTGGACTGGACGATCTTTCAAGGTCCCTTCCAATCCCTAATGATTCTATGATTCTATGATCTCCACTGTCAGACAGCCTAGTGTTATAGAAAGGTCCCAAATGAAAGCACATTTTTGATTTCAGAAGCACACTGTCCTCTTCAGAGTACAGCCTGGATCTGCTGAGAGAAAGGAAAACCATCCTAATTGCAGAGCTACAGGACAGGCAAAACAGAGTGTTAGACCCAAAAATCCATCAAACGGCTCTTTTCCTATTGCAGAGTGAATATGTCCCCAAAGCCTTTACTTTTGTTTTAACTGGAACAGAGGGAACAAGATTAATATGATTAAAATAGAAGAATAATTGTCTCAGGTCATTTACATCCTCTCTTTAGTCTTCTGCAACGATGGAGAACGAGGCAGTGAACTTGTTCCGACTGACGCAGGAGTGCTCAGTTCAGTAAAGTACTGCCCAAGGTAAAGTATTTCCTTTCAACCACTCCATTATTTCCTAGTTACATCCAGTTTAAAAGAAAAGGCAGGAATGACTTGGCTCAGCTTGAAGTTCAGTAGAACGTGAATTGACAGTCTGCAGTTCTGAACATCCCTCCCCGCGCACGAGCTCATAGAGACAATACGATAAACACACGCACCGATCGCTTCGAGTTGTGGATAACTCGCTACCCATAGATTTCTGCCTGGGGACTTGCTTTCCCCAGCTGATTCAATATATGTCATTGCCTAAACCCCAAGTCAGCCTCGTCGGGAGCCGCTGAGAGCTTTATGTGCTCCGAGGACACACCCCACCTAAGCGCAGCAGGACGTTGTTTCCTCTCTGTAAGAGGGACTGCAGGGTTGCAAACAGCAGTCCAGCTGCCCAGTGTATTTGTGATGGATTAGCAAAGCTCACAAACGGTGTCTTATTTCTGGCTGCTTCTGATGTAATGCAGTTCTTCCTGAGCCATACTGGATGTTCCAGTTCAATGACCCTTCTTCTTCTCAGGGAACAAATACACACATCCCTCTCGATCAGTTCTTCACGTCAGCTTTTGGTAAAATAGCTGGAGACAGCTGGGCAGCTTTCATCCTAACTGGAGAAGTAATTCCTGGGTTCTGGCTTTGCGTTATGATGAGAGGAATTTTTGAGAGCAGACAGGACAGCTTTAAGCAAATAGAATTAGGTGGGGAAGACATCAGGCAGCCTTCCCTGAGCCAGACACCAGCCTGTCAGGGGCTGCAGCTTCCCTCACAGCAGAGTTGGCTTATCCCCATCATTTGTCTTCCTGGCAAGGGTCGCTCTGCATGTGGGTTACACCCAGCCACAATGATCCTGGCAGGGTGCAGGGAGGGAACACCTTTAGTCATCTTTTTTTTCCCCTTGTTTCAACCTGACCTTCTTCCACCAGAGTGCCTGCTTCAGGCTCCACTTGCTGCTTGCAAGGGTGGGGTGAATAGTTTCCTCTTCCTGCTCCCTTCCCGTCCCGTCCCTCCCCTGCTCCCAGCTCGGCTGCACAGATCCCTTGGCTGGGAGTGGCAGAGGGGAAGAGTGTTTCTGATGCCAGGAGCTTGAAAAGGACTGTGAGGATATTTTGCCTGATTCCTGTTCCAGGCAGCAGTAGACACAGAAGCAAAGCACTGGGCAGGAAGGATTAAAATGAAGAATCCCCAAGCTTCAGTGAGATGTTGAAGACTAGCAAATGGCAGAGACATCCAGGTACCCAGGAGAAGTCTAAGCAGTTGATCCCTCCCGTCAGCTGCCCCATAATGACATCTAAGGCCTGTTTCCCAGTCAGACCAGCCTCACTGCTGGGCTGTCCTCACAGTGTTTCAAAACAGTGAGAACTGCTTCCCTCATAATCCACATTCTAAAATGGGTCGGGACTGACTTGTGAGCCCTGTGGTCCACACTGCGCAACAGAGAGTGTTTTGAGGGCAAAGGGTGGTGAGATCTCCCTCATGAGGGGGAGGCAGGAGAGCACCTCATCTTTTCAGCCAGTGTAAATGAAGCTGAGGGCACCTAGCTAGCTGCTTCCGTGGCTGGTTTGCATTCTGCACAGCAGCAGACAAGCTGGCTGAATCTCCCCTCGCCATTCCTCGTGGCTGAAGTGGTGACTTCCCCGCACAGTCGAATAAAAAGCGTTGTCTTGAGACCTCAATCACAGCTCTCCGCTCATTTCCAGATCAGCCTCCTGCAGTCTGATGCAATCACGGCAAAACTTGCCGGCAGCTCGGTGAAAAGCCGGCTGTTCTGAGCCGCTCGGATCAGGGCTGGCATGTCTGTGGACACGCAGTACCTGCCCGCTTCCAGGAACCCCGTCACCACGGGGGATGTTGTGACCCATCTGCATGAGAAACAAGTGTCTCCTGGAGGCTCTCAGCCAGCTCTGGATTGCTCAGACTGCACCGTTGTCCCCTCGGATGTCTTTTGGGAGCCCCGTCGTGTGTCCCAAATGTGGTTCTGGTCCCAGGGGCTGGCGGAGGACTGTGCCAAGTGGAAATCTGCTCTCCTGGCAAAGCCAGCACAGATTGCTCATTTTCAGAACATGATGGAAAATGAACTTCTTTGTTCAGTGGTTTCGCTAAGTGTAGAAGTGTAAAACCCTTGATGGCTTGCCATCTGGATGGAAACTGCTCCCCATCCAGGGGAACTCAGGTAAAACCCAGAGCACATGGGTGCAGCCTTTTCTGCTCCAACTTCTGATACAGAAAATGTTCAGTCTCTCTCGTTTCTGTGTAACACCAGCAGATAATATTGAAAGAACAACAATAATGGGAGAAGAACTGCTGCTGAGGGATGTTCTAAACCCAGAATGGGTTGACAGCTCTGCGCGAGAGGAGGCTGAAAAGGCACCACACACTGGTGCAAAGCAGCCTTGGAAATGCTTGTCTCCATCAAAAGTGGCGCAGAAAGAACGCGCGTGGGTTTGTTTGTGGAGACTGGGTGGGGGGCAGGACAGTGAGGTGGGGTGAGACACCTCGTGGGGAGAAGGGCAAGGAAAAGAGGAGGACGTAAAAAAGAGCAAAGGACTTTTGTGAGCGCTTTGGCTGGAGCAGGTGGAATGCAGAATGTTTGCACAGTTCATATTTCAATATACTAAGAAAACACGGAGAGTCAGGCTCTAAGCTGTTATTAAGCTCCCACCCCCTCCTGCCCCAACCACTTCTTTAAAATCTGCCTTCAGATCTTGAATGAAACTGCTCTCTGCTGGACGGAGTGGGCCGGGGCAGCCCTGTGCCACCAGCTGAGAAAACAAATCTGAGAAAGAGAGTGTGTGCTTGGGTTAACCAGCCCTGGGCAAGTGTGTCCCCCCCACTTTCCCTGTTCTCACCTCCTATTCCCCACAGCCCCTGGAAACCGTGTGCCTTGGGAGGAGAAGCGGCGAGGCATCGGATGGCGGGCAGGCTGGGGAGCTGCGGGGAGAGGGGAGATTTACAACCTTCCAGTTCTGACTCTGTGCGGAATGAAAACCAGAGGTCTAATAAAATCCAGCAGCAGTGACACTGCAACGGGGCGAAAGAAAAGGAAACAAACTTCTAGGATCAAAAGTAAACATTGCGTACCCGAGTAAGGATCTGTCTCTCCTTCCATCCATGGATACAGGCTCTTCTACTCATTCCAACTAAGAAGATTAAATCGAGGTAAACTGAGCACAAGGTAGGCAGGACCATTTTCCTTTAGCCTACTAGTCCCCAGCAAAGCAGCCCAGAAAGAATGTTGGCCACGGGACTGTGTGAGTGGTCCAGAGATGTTTTCATTCCTTTTTGCTGCTTATCTGACACCAGAAAGAGGACAAAACTGTGTTTTTGAAAAGCTCTTGGTTCATTCAAAACTATCCTGGTGCAGGGCTGGGGGATTAGATTTACAGTTTCACTAGGTTTTAGGGAGATGTTTAAAACCTGCCTGGATGTGCTCCCGTGTGGCTTGGTCTAGGTGATCCTGCTGTGGCAGGGGGATTGGACTAGATGATCTTTCGAGGTCCCTTCCAATCCCTAATGATTCTATGATTCTTCTTTGTGGGGCTGGAGCAGAAGGAGTAACAAGAACCCATGTGAATACCTTGTGGGGCTGGTTTACATTCCTCAAGATGAGAATTACGTTGGGCAGCAATTTCTATCACAGAATCATAGCATCACCAAGGCTGGAAAAGTCCTTCAAGGTGATCAAGAACAACCATCCACCATACAACCCTGAACAACTAACCCATCTCCTGAAACACCGTGTCTGCCCTTTTCACAGAATCACAAAATATTACAGGATGGAAGGGACCTTGAAAGATCATCTAAATCCAACCCTGAACCCCTCCAGGGATGGTGCCTCCACTCCTTCCCTGGGCAGCCTGTTCCAAGGCCTCTCCACTCTTGCTGGGAAGAAGTTCCCACTAAGATCCAATCTGAACCTCCCCTGGCACAACTTGACCCCATTTCCTCTTGTCCTATCACCAGTCACTAGGGAGAAGAGGCCAAGCCCCACCTCACTCCAACCTCCCTTCAGGTCATTGTAGAAAGCAGAGAGGTCTCCCCTCAGCCTCACCTTCAGGCAGAACAGCCCCTGCTCCCTCAGCTTCTCCTCACCAGACCTGTTGTGAAGACCCCTTACCAGCCCAGTTGCCTTTCCTTGCACCCTCTCCAGCACCTCCATGTCCTTCCTATAGTGTGATGACAACAGTCCCCCCCCGTACTCGAGGTGCAGTTTATGCTACACAGTGCTTCTCGTCTTTAGAGCAATGTGAGAACTTTCTGACTGGGATTTGCTGAGCAGTGAGGGGAGCTGGCAGACCCGAGCAGCACACAGCACACCCTGCTTCTCTCACAGCTCTTGCTCAGGGTGCTTGCTTAAGGATGCAAACCTGAAATTTCTCCATGGGTGTGGGGCAAAGCCGAGGGGGAAAGAAAGGGGTCCTGGACTGCACCCTCTGATGTTTCCAGCTGATCTCAGAAGTTTGGTTTCTGAATTTAATTTACAGGTTGGTCTTATTCTCAGTCTGTGATCCTGAGAAAATCATTTGACTTCTTTGACTTCTGCAGTTACTCATCCATAAAACAGAAGCCCAAGTAGAACTCCTACCTGACATTCTTACAGGAAAACTACTAGAAAGAGAAAACAGTTGCCTGAAGAGCAACTTCAGCAAGTCATACCTGCAGATCACAGAGGGCTTTTTGATTTGCATTTGTCAATTCTATGCTACTGCCTTGGGGTTTGGAGCGACAGATTCTTTGACCACAGGCTACATTATTAACGATACATTCACTAAAAACATCACTGGGCTGCATCAGCACAAATGTGGCCAGCAGATCAAGAAAGGGAATTCTGCCCCTCTGCTCTGCCCTGCTGAGACCTCGTCTGGAGTCCTGCATCCAGTTCTGGAGTCCCCAACACAAGAAGGATGTGTAGCTGTTGGAGCAAGTCCAGAAGAGGCCATGAAAATGCTGAGAGGGCCGGAGCACCTCTTTTATGAGGACAGGCTGAGAAGACTCCAGGAGGACCTTATAGAGACCTTCCAATTCCTGACAGGGTCTGTCAGAAGCCTGGGGAGGACTTACAAGGACAGAGAACGATAGGATGAGGGGTAATGGTTTGAAGCTGGAAAAGGGCAGGTTGAGGCTGGACAGGAGGATAAAGCTCTTGAATCTGAGGGTGGTGGATCCCTGGAAAAAGCTGCCTAGAGAGGTGGTGGAGGCCCCATCCCTGGAGCCATTCAAGGTCAGGCTGGCTGGGGCTCTGGACAATCTGTTCTAATTAGAGATATCCCTGCTTGTTGTAGGGAGGCTGGACTAGATGACTTCTGGAGGCCCCTTCCAACCCATAGAGAATCAATAAGTGCATCCTCCATCCTGTTCAAGCATCAGGAGCAGACAGCCTGACAGGCTTGCTGAGCTCCTGCTCTTAGGCAGATTTTGGCTAATACTAGGTCAGCTGAAGAATGCTGGTGCTGAGTTTGCGTGTCCTAACACAATCTCCCAAACCTGAGAGCAAGGCTGGCTATTTCTGGATTTATCAGGGCTTCCTGACTTCTGGCCAGCATGCTGAAGGAGATGCACTACGTCCTGCCTACCTCAGAACATGCTTCAGCAAAGCAGCAAGTGCTTGATGGACAGACTCTGAACGACCCCAGCAAAAAGCAGATCCCCCCAATTCCTCCTCTCCCTCCTTCTTGTTCTCTCCACGAGGAATTTAACACCAAATATCATCGGTGGAGGAGAGGTAGTAAAACTCTCTTTTGTGAACAGAGCCCTAAAGTCAAAATCCAAACCTGTGCTACTACAGACAGTCCTTTACTCGCCACCCAGACAACCGCCCGAGCTGTCCTGAGCTGTGTGTGGGGCTTGGTCACTCACTGAGGGACCCTGTCACCATCCTCAGTAAGGATGAGAGTGTAAGGCTGTGTCTGCTGACTCTACACAAGGAGCTGCAAAAGCAGCCAAGATGCAGCCCTTGGTGACACCTCAAGTACAACAGCACCCTCCTCTGTCTGCTCAGCGTCGCCAGGAGCCTGCCCGGGTGAGTCCCTCTGACAAGATGACAAAACCCAGCCAGAGGAGAGCGTTCTAATCACAACAGATTATCCAGCTGCTGGAGGCACATGGATTAACAGAGGTGGCGGTAAGGAAGTGATTGGAATGTGGCCACTGGCTTCAAAAACTCCTGAAAGGGACTGACACTTCAAAAAGTGCAATTTGGGAGCGAAATTAGAGATGAAATCCCAATTAGCCCGCTGTGTGCTCTCCACTGTGATGCCATTCCAAGGAATTTAACATTATTTTTTCCTTATGCTGTTATTTGGCGATTCTTTCTCAGTCTCAAGGAAATTCGAGTCAGATGTGCTTTCTCACAGTAAACCTTGGCGTCAGGGTGGCTTCTAGCCAGGGAGCAGCACACGTGTGAGTCATAGCTCCCTGCGGCCACAAGTGCAGGACACTAGACATGACCACCAGCTACTATTCCTAGGCTGGGAGGCCCTTCTGGAGCAGCAGAGGCAGCAATACTTGGTGAAAAGGTGCTATAAAAACAGACTAGTTTACTCGAGCTTTTCTTCCCCTCCCATACATTTATTTTTCATTCTTCTGTAACTTTCACATCTTTTCCCCTTAAAATACTCAGGACTGAGCGGAGTTTGCCGTTAGCATCCCCTGCTGTAAATAAATAGAACAGGACTGATGCTGGAGGACAGTGACCTCATAAGCAGGGAATGAGATAGGTTTGGTGAAAATATTCAGAGAGGGGACGAGATGGCAGTCAGCCAGTGTAGCTGGAGGATGAGGGAAGTGATGGAGATGAAGGATACAGCGAAGAAAAATCAAGTTACTCTGACAGAAAAGAGGAGACTTGGTTTAGGTGATCCTGCTGTTGCAGGTGGATTGGACTAGATGATCTTTCGAGGCCCTTCCAATCCCTAATGATTCTATGAGTCTATGATTCTATGATTCTATGAGATTGGGGCCTGACAGGAGGAAAAGGCTCTTGAATATGAGAGTGGGGGATCCTTGGAACAGGCTGCCTAGAGAGGTGATGGAGGCCTCATCCCTGGAGCCATTCACGGTCAGGTGGATGGGCTCTGGGCAATCTGGTCTGGTGAGTGATGGTCCTGCTTGTTGTAGAGGGATTGGAACTAGATGAGTTTTGAAAGTCCTTTCCAACCCAACATAATCTATGATTCTGTGATTCTCTGTAGACAGTCTCCTGTCTCCTCCCATCAGAAGAGGAGGCAGCAACAGTGGGGCTTACTGCAAGAGCTTTGGGGGCTCTGGAGCACCCCTCCCCAACAGCAGAGAGCAGCGAATGACTGGATGCTTTTGGCTGCAGAAGGGTCGTACAAGCAGCTCCTTGCAGATGAGCTCACAAACCTTGGGAAGGACTCTGGGAACAGTATAATCTCTTTGCAAAGCAGAGCAAGAGGCAGGAGCTTAGGGTGTGTGGGAAGGTAACAACTCTTTGACAGCCTTCCAGGAAAGGCTTTCTGCAGGTGTAGCAAGTGCATGAAGCAAAGTCTACTGCCACAGCTCAGTAGTCACTGATTCTAGTTCCCTGGGCTGGGGAATGAGGTCTAGGTCTGAGGCAGGAGCACAATCTCTCGGGATGCAGAGGGACACATGGCAGCAGGGGTGTGTGGCTGTGGCTGTGAAGGGAGGGCACAGTGGTCCACCTGCCTGCATGAGATCATGCTTGACCTGTGCTGCAGTCATCAGCACAATGGAGCAGGCTGTAGGCACTGGGGGTGTCTCAGGAACAGAATAGATGGCCCTTCAACTGCAGCAATGCACTGCTGGGTGAAGTTGCTTTGTGGCATGGAAGAGACTCAGATCATGCATCTGTGGTGAAAGAGCTGGGTCACTTTTGATACCACAGAGAAAAAGGGCATCTTGCCCACAAATATGTTAGAAGCTCCATCCCTAGAGACGTTCAAAGTCAGGCTGGATGGGGCTCTGGGCAATCTGTTTTAGTTAGAGTTGGCCCTGCTTGTTGTAGGGAGGTTGGACAAGATGACC
This sequence comes from Rhinopomastus cyanomelas, assembly GCA_013400115.1. Lineage (NCBI taxonomy): Eukaryota > Metazoa > Chordata > Aves > Bucerotiformes > Rhinopomastidae > Rhinopomastus > Rhinopomastus cyanomelas. Next base: position 1,044,274 of record VXBP01003566.1, on the reverse strand, counting down.
TTTGGAGGTTCCTTCCAGACCAATACATTCTGTGATGCTAAGATTTTATGATTCTATAATTTTATAATATTTGTACCAAACCACACTGTTCAGTCTTTATTTAGATTTCAGGACTGTTGCTTTTGTTTGTAAAAACACAGATTCACAGAGTGTACTGGGAGAGCAGGAAACACCTGGAGATACCCTTCCCCTAAGCTCCTTCCAAACGTGTCTCTTTTAATATTCCAGAAGCTTTTAACAAAACCACACGTAGCTCGTCTACAACTCGCTTCCTGCCGCACGCAGAGCAGAGCCAAGAAGCCTCCTGGCTCAGCCTGGATTTTTGAAATGCCGTTGTGCAAGGCTTGATCCAGTATTGGGACATTTTGGGAAGTTTTACCCAGCCTGGGACAGCTGTGGGTAACTTTGGGCTCAGGGTGAGAAGAGCCTGTCTTCCTGGATTAGCTCAACAGAGCCCAACTTGTTTAGTCTACCCAAATGAAGGTAGAAGTGTGGTCACTTTTTGTAAAACCATCGAGGTAGCAGACACCAGGAGGACTGATGTGCTCTTTAATCTAAAGAATGATGCTGTCAGAAGAACAAATAGCAGTCAGCTAGACTTGAATCCATTCAATACAGCCCTGCTGACACATTTTCTAGCAGAAAAATCTGATCATGCAGAGTAATTTCATTTCAATAGGAGAAATGAATAGGAGAAANGATTGTGAGTCTCTTACCTGGAGACATTTAAAACTGGCCTGGATGTGTTCCTGTGTGACTTGGTCCAGGTGATCCTGCTGTGTCAGGGAGATTGGACTAGATGATCTTTCAAGGTCCCTTCCAATCCCTGATGTTCTGTGATTCTGTAAGAAACAAAACAAAGTTCACTGTAAATCCTAACCTATGTCTGAACAGAGAGATGGAACTTGTGCTCAAGCTCATGCCAGGTTTGTTCAAGACAGTGAAAGTCCACTTCCATGTTAAAAAAAGCTCAACTTACTTGGCAAATCTTTGCTAAAACCGACTTCACTTTACATTCACTAAGCTATTTTCTTCAGAACGGTGGTTTAAACCAGATCAAAGCACGAAGCAAGGCAGTCAGCATCTTAAGCTGTTCTCCACACGCGGTTTATCTTGTCCCTTCTTTTAGGCTGTGCACATCTCCGAGTTAACATCAACAGGCAGAGGGGCTGTGTTCCTTGTGCTCTGCGGACCCAACATCAGGCATCAGCTCCATTTCTTCACATTTTATTTATTGTTCTCCTTGCCTATATTTTCACTAAGGTTTATGGGAAAGAAAATATTAAAATATATTAAATAAAGATGATCTTGATTTCAGCTTACCCCCAGGTTGGGACATGTGGAACTGAAGCATCCAGAGCTTCCCAGAGTGCAGGACCTAAGGCCAGCCTTTCTGTGAGATGATAGATTTTCTTCCTTCACTTAAATAAAAGATGCTGATTCATAAGCTCATCTTGTGCAGTCTGAGGAAGCCAATGTTCTTCCAATCTCTCTGTGAGACCACCCACTCAGTTTTTGCTTTCTTTTTTAACTGAGACATTTCTTTACCCCAGGGCCTTTTCTAACCCTTCTAGGTGACCATAAGGACAAGGTGGTGCAACAAAGATTTCTCGACTGAAAGCACTGTGGAACAGATTTGACATTGTGTGGGTGATGGAGCAGGGCTCAGCCTCACAGCTTAAGGCCAGCTTCAGAGCCAAGGAGTTTCACTGGCTGCTTTAGGGCCACACTTACTCTCTGAATTTGGCCCAGAAGCTCTTTGGCAAGTGAGTCAAATGGCAAACAGAACCAGTGGCTACGAAACCACGTGGCTGTTGCAGTGTTGAGAGCTCAGCTTGTCGTGTATTGTAGCTGCATCAACAACAACCTACCACCACAGCCTCTGCCTGAAGTATTTCACTTGCTTGACAGCCGATTCCCATTAAGAGTTTGTATGGATCTCACCAGTAATCTCGATAAACCTCTGGGAAGGCGTCCAGATGTCCTGGTGTTGCCAGTTTCTAATTAGCAGTCCTGAGTCCCTGACAATCTAAGATGGTGTTTGCTGCCCAGAGCCATAAAGTGAGAAGTTCTCTGTGTCTGATGTCAATTCTTCAAAGAGAGACCCCCTCCTTACCATTGGATGTTGAGTCCCAGTCGGAAAGGCTGCAAATTTGATCAGTCTGACAGAAGTCCCAGGCAAGCCTGGAAACAATATCCTCACATGTAAGTCCTGAAAAAGTTCTCCTCTTCCTCCGTGCTCCACTTGCACCAGGGGACAGATGTGCCATAGCCTCCCCAGGGAGAGACAGAGCTTCCCCCTGTTCTGCATTCTGCACAGACAAAGCCCCACAATGATTCTCCCTACATGCTGCCCGAGTTTCTGTCTCAAATGTGGTCAAAGGAGAAGAAACTGTACAAATACCAAATCCTGGCTAGATAGGGCTCATGTCCTCACAGGAATTGAAGTGGAGCTAGAAACAAATGTGAAGGGAGAGGTAATCACGTGTGTGAGGAGGCATCTCTTAAAGCCTGCTATCCAGAGAGGGTCTCAGTGACTTGGCTCTGAACTGCTGCTCCAAGGATGGTGTTTTGTAGTCTGGGACAGGGAACACAACCCCTCTCCACAGGAACTCGCACCTTAGGGCATCTTGGAGATCTAGATACAGTCATGGTGCCACTTTTTTGCTGTATAATAGGTTATGGAATCAAGCAGATGGAGAGGACCCAACCAGAGGAGAAAATGCCCTGACGTATGTCAAGAGGAAGAAACTGGTGAGTGATTTCTCGTCCCCTCCCTGGCACTCTCTCAGTAAGGATGCACATTACGTGTTGCTAAGAACACATCCCACAGGGACCAAATCCATTTCCCTTTTGCTGAAAGTCAGACACGGGGAGGAGGTAGAAGAAGAGGTGGGATCCAAGTAGTGGTCATGCAGATGGAGTTAGTCTGATCAGCCCTTCTACAATGCGAGTTACAACACTTTGCTCCCTGCCTAAAAATATCCTTCATTTATGCTAAGCAGGCTAAAGCAACAACCACTTCCCTGACTGCAGGCATCTCCAGATGACACCCTACAGAATGTGGAGTCTTGGAAAGTTAGAAGTTGCAGACCAAACAGACCCAGTTTAAATATTGAAATGGAAAGAGCAGGTCCTCTACCACCTTTCAGACAACTGCTGGGAAAAGCAACTCTGTTCTGGCTAAAGATTCAGCCAGACATGTCTCTGCCCTTAGTTCCTATAAAACCCTTATCCTCTTCCTCCATAGTTGCAAAGGATAGCATCTCTAGAACAAGCAAACTGAGTTACTTAGTGGATGCTATGGGAGTTAAAGTGTGCAGTTTATCTTAAAACCATTGAGATTCCTCAGTTTCTGCAATAAGACAGGCATAAAGCCATCGATGCCATCTTTGCCATGATGTACTGCAGTGTGACACCTCTGCTTTGGGGTCACCATTTCCTTACCCTGTAGGGCCTTTAGTTTTAATCTCTTTTCTCCCATCACTGTTCATGTTGGATTAGGTGGTCTTTCAAGGTGCCTTGCATGTACCCCAGAGCTGCAAATCACAGGGCTGGCAGAGTCTTCAGAAAGCAAAAAAGCAGCAACAGATCACTAAAAATATCAGCCCGGGCTCTGCCCTTCCATCCATATTCAGGAGGAGAGAGATTTGCTGACAAAGCCCCTGTGTTTTCCATGCAAGGGAAGGCATGACCCCAGGAATCTGCCAGTGTGGCACCCTCCTTCCACCTCCCCTGCAGCTGCAGAAGCAGGGAAGTTCAATGTTCATGGAATTGCTGTTGCAATTATTGAGGGTCAACCCACAAAAGACTTCTCAGCTAAGGCCATAACGAGAGTATTGAAGTGTCACAGCAAGAGGTAAATCCAGGCACTGCAGAGCCCAGCTGCCCTGTCAGGGGAAAGCTGCCCTGTGGCATCTCATGGGCATCAGCTGCTTCCCAAGGCACAGACCCAGCAGGAGATACAGGTGTGCTCAGGTCAGGGCTTTGGTCTGCTCCCCTGGCAGCCTGGGGTTGTCCCGGTTTGGTTTCAGCGAGGACTTGCCCAGCTGACTCTGCAGAGCCTTCACCGTGTTGAGCAGCTTGCCAGCAAAGTCAGCCGTGAAATCTTGGGTGGCAAATGAGGAACCCAGTTTGTCAGAATTGTAAACTGGCACAAATGGAAGCCCTGGCACTCGGTAAATACCAATGTTAAATAAAATGCCGCTCTTCACTGGGAACCTAAGCAAAAACCAAAACAGCCAGAGCAAACCCGTCCTTGTCTCTATGGAATATGTTGGGGTGGGAAGCAGAAGCCCTGCTTGGAGAGATGCAGCTTTTCATTCAGTGCCCGCTGGACCCTGTCGTGTCCTTTATGTCCACTTTATAGGATATAAAGGACATAATGGGACATAAAGTGGATGTAATGAGAGACTAATGAGAATGAGAGGTGACCTCATTGATCTTTATAAATACATAAATGGTGAGCGTCAGGAGGCTGGAGCCACGCTCTGCTCAGGGGTGTCCAGAGGTAGGACAAGGGGCAATGGGTGCCAGCTGGAGCACAGGAAGTTTCAAATAAATATAAGGAACAACTTTTTCACTGTGAGGGTGATAGAGCACTGGAACAGGCTGCCCAGAGAGGCCACAGAGTCTCCTGCTCTGGAGACATCCAACCCAGCCTGGATGCAGCCCTGTGTGACCTGATCTAGGTGATCCTGCTTTGGCATGGGGGTTGGACTAGATGATCTCTAGAGGTCCCTTGCAGGCCCTAACTTCCTGCGATGCTGTGTGATACTGGGTGAGGTGCAGGAACCTCATTGAACCTTTTCCACTCACACCGCTCCTGCCCCATGTCGTGTGCCACAAGTTCACATTCTTGGTTTATTTAAGTGCAGTCAACTATGGCAGTTCAGACCACAAAGGGTTATTGCTGGAAGTGTTAAAAACAAAAAGAAGGATTTCTAGGCTGTGTCTTGCTGTTTCTTCCTTTCAGCAGATAAACGCTAGCACCAAATTATGGCACAAGCCCTTACAGCCCAATAATTAAAACCAAAGGTTAATCCCTATGGCGAGAGGCACTAAGGTCTGCAGGATGTCCCCCAAATTGAAACCGACTGTGTCAGGCAGAAACCACAAGGCTACAAATCGGCGGCGTGTGATCATCTGCTTCTGTTCATCGAAAGCAGGTTCTTCTCTTGTGGTTTTTGCACGCATCGCATTTGCAGCATGCACGAGCCACCCCATACCTCACCTTTACCATCCAGAATTTCACATGGGGAGGCTGACAATTAACATTTTTTGGTTTAAATTCAGGAAAATCTCCCCTCCTTTCCATGACTCTGTGACATTTACAAGGACTAGAGGTGCTCACCTTAGAGCAAATCAGAAAGAAACCCCTACAAAGCAAGTACTTCTCCCCCTACACCCCCAACCCCTAGGGAAAAAAACACTGAAAAGGAGCTGCAAAAAAAGATTAATGCAGTGCTAGAAAGACAATAAATTGTGGAGGGACTACAACATGAATTTCACAGCTTTCTGTCCGCTGAAGCGACCCCTTCAACGCAGAGGTTGGGGTGCACAGCAAGCAAGCCCCCGAGAAAACCCCTGATTTCAGTGCATGTGAAACAATTTAAATACAGCCCCCACCAGGGGGTTTTCAGAGAGTCCCCAAAGGGTTTCAAGCAAACCTGTGAGCCCCAGCTTTTCACTGGCATCGCTGTGACACATAAGGTTTCACCACAATGAAATACTTGGGCAATGAAACCTCTTGAGGGGAGACCTTATTGCTCTTTACAGCCACCTGAAAGGAGCCTGTAGAGAGGTGGGTGTCGGTCTCTTCTCCCAAGTCACCAGGGTCAGAACAAGGGGAAACAGCCTCAAGTAGTGCCACGGGAGGGTTAGATTGGATGTCAGAAAACACTTCTTCCCTGACAGAGTGATCAGGGGTTGGAACAGGCTGCCCAGGGAGCCCGGGGAGTTGCTGTCCCTGGAGAGTTTCAAAAAAATTAGTAGGTGTGGCCCTAGGGACCAGGATTTAGTGAGCAGGGTGGGGTTGGGTTGGACTTGGTGACCTTGAAGGTCTCTTCCAACCTTAACGATTCTGTGATTTTATGGTTCTATGAAAAGTCAGTCTTTTAGTGAAGACAGGAAACCATGTGGAGTAGGTTCTCACCAGAGTTCCAGGAGCTAAGATGCACTGAGCAGGGGAGGGAGGTGGCTGCTAGCAGCTATTAGCACTTCTAACTGATCCAACTCATTCCCAAGGAGCTTTTCCTGGGAAAACACGCTTAGCTTGCTCACACATGCACACACCAGCACTTCACGGGTCCCTGTCTTCTAAGAGAAAAATAAACTTGCTTCATCCACAAGGGCAGCAGGAGTGAGCTGAGCCCTGCAGTCACACAGTCCTCGCAGAAGCACGCGTCCCACTGCTGAGAGAGTCACACATCCCAGCTAACATCCTTAACTTCCCCTTGCCCCCTTCTTTCCCACCCCTTTCCCTTCCCCCTCCCCACATTTATTTTTTGTTTTAATTGATGTTTTTTCTTAAACACCCAGGGCTCCTTCTTTGGTCTGGCTTCCTCAGGAGTGCTATCAGCCCCATCTCCTTTATGAACTACTGGACCTTGGCATCTCTCCAGCACTGCAGAGTGAAGAAAGACATTTTCTTTTCAGCAGTTTTGACTCCATCACAGATGTCTCTGTAGAGCAGGTCAGAAGGCAAATCCTGCAGAGTGCAATAATATTTGTACTGCTGTCAGATCCGAGAGGGAAACTCGTAGGAGGGAAGCTGGACCAGTAGAGCGCCAAGTACCCCCAAAGCAAAGGGCTCTGTAGTAAAAAGGGGAACAAAGAGAGATGGCTCTAACAATACCCACAGTGTTTCTTAATCAAGTCATATTTTTACTCTCAAGTTTATCATCTCAGTAATTGTCTCTCATAGGCTTTTGTTATCTTTTCCTCTTTCGTAAGCAAAGCTCCTCACCTGGTTAAATGGAAACCTACTAAACAGCCAATTATATCTATAACCTTATGTATTGTAATACCTATAAAATATTCTTATCTGTGGCATGTAATATGCACTATATCTTATATATTATTATAGTCATACTATATATTTTCTGTAAAATACATAATATATAGTGGAGGCACCGGTTTTTCATTTCTGGAGACATGAAAACTGTTCCCCCTCCTCACAGTATTTTACCTCCTGTGGTGAAAGCACACTCAGAAATGCCTCTGTTTGCTCTTGTGCTGATGCTTGGTGGTCCTGTTTCAGACCTGAATTATAGCATCACAGAAAGTATTTACACATGTATTTATGAGACAGGCATCCCATAAAGGGGAGCTGTAAAGCACAGAAGACACTTGACACCCACAGTGAGCACAGCTCACCATGAGGATATCACGGTTGACTCTGTAAAAGGTTTGTAGTAGAGGAATAAGACCCAGCCATCAACACCAGTTCCTGTAGCTTTGTGTCCTAAATATTAGCAGATTAAGTAGTCATGTGCATCATCTCTGCCTTTAATAATGACAGGACTACTGCTGGGCTACCTTTTGAGGCTGTGTTCAATGCACCTGGCATTATGGAACAAGACAAGAGGTTGGTTTTCAAAGTGGATACTGAAAATTTGCTGCAGAAGTGGCAAGAATTGTTAATCAGAGCATAGTTTAGGTTGGAAAAAACCCTTTAAGATCGTCAAGTCCATCCATTAACCCAGTTGTCCCAAGGCCACTGCTAAACCCTGTCCCTGAGCTCCAGATCTACACAACTTTGAAACACATCCAGAGGTGCCCCTTCCCTGGGCAGCCTGTTCCAAGGCCTGATGGCCCTTTCAGTGAAGAAGCTTTGTGACTTGGTCTAGGCGATCCTGCTGTGGCAGGGGGATTGGACTAGATGGTCTTTCGAGGCCCCTTCCAATCCCTAAAGATTCTATGATTCTGTGACTCATGTCCAACCTGAACTAATCTCAACACTCCTCAGGAATATGCCACCATCCTCCACCTGGCATTAAAAAATGTTTGCTCTTCAGAAAGTAAGTACCAAGCCATGAGCAGGATGAAGGGCAAAAGAAAGTGGGAGGCAGAATTGCCACAATCTCTTAATTAAAGAAATGGTAGATGGAAGAATAGACTTATAATGTCCTTTACTGGGGCCAAAAAGCTGGAAACCCTGGTCTGAGGCTGCATCACACTAGAGCTGTGATGATATGGGGGATTCTTGTGCTGCAGTAGAAGGTCCATTAGGATGCAACGTGGAAAGAAACTGTTTGGTCTGAAGATAATATGTGGAATAGAACTGTGGATAAATAGACTAGAGCTTTTGTGAGGATGGAGAGTAAAAGTAGTCACAGAATAAAAGAAATAAAGCATTTACAATAATTCATAGAATTATTCACCTCTGAGCTGGGAATCGCAGTGGCCATCAATCAAACACAGTGCGGCGTGACTCCAGGACGGCTTCGAATGTGCTAGAAGGGCGGCACTCCCGAACGCCCTGCCTATTTCCAGTGGCCTGCTGGAACACCAGTATCACCACAAAAGCTACTTTATTCTTATAAGGTCCTAGAGGTCTCAGGAAGCTTTCTTTTTTCCTCCTGAGCCCTACATGACATGAGGGGCTGGGGTATGTATTAGCACTGCTGCAGGATGCCAGTAGTTCTTTGCTGAGTCACGTCAGAGGGGCACAGAGGAGCACTTTGCTGTGATCTCAGGAGCTCTCCCCCTTTGCAAGAGCTCGTTCACCCACAAAAAATGTATGTGCAGTCTCATGGTTATCCCGTACCAGTTTTAAGCATGGCTCTGCCCCTAGTCACTCTCTGATCGGATCAGGCACAAAATCAATCTATTCCTGAGTCTTCCTGCCAACAAATGAACTAAAGGCTACGAACCATCCTCTTCCTGGTCTACTATTCCAGCACATTAGCTAACACAAACCCCCTGCAGTGACCCATGTAATAGCCACACCGACATTTTTTGCTTGGTTTCTCAGTCCCACATGTATGCAATTAAAAACTACGAGGGATTTCTTTATACAAACCGATTAATGGCTTGGGGATATTGTGTTTGGTTTTCAGAGGAACACACTTTGAGTTTGAGGAGTGGCTGGCGTCAGAAGTCACTGAGATACACATTTCAGTTCCCTTCAGCCAGCCGCAGCAAGAAAATTGATGACCTGTTCTGCGGGGGTCTCGTGCCCTTCCCTGGCTGCTGTCTCCCACGCTGCTGGTGTGTTACCCTGCTTTCACTGGAAAGGAATGCAGGACATTCAAGCTATTCCAAGCAGCATCCTTGATGTCTGGTTTTCATGGGAATGTTTCACGCTGCAGCTACTGCTAACTGTTAACTTCCATACCTCAAAGTGCTTTGTTTGGCAGCTCCCCCTGTTTTCCTAGCCGGACAGAGGCGAGCCAAGGCAGTCCTTGCTGCAAACATGGGATGTGTTGCCATCGATCACGGAGTCGCCAAGGGGGACACCCAGTGCTTGGCATCCTGTTAATTGGGAAACTAAGGATGGACACAAAACCAGACTTTAAAAAATCCATCTTTGCTCTGATCTTCAGAAAAGGCTTTCAAAGGGGCTGTTTAGTCCAAGGAAGAAGAGGCTTGGGGGAGTCCTTATCACCCTCTATAACTACCTGAAGTGACATTGTATAGAGGTGGGTGCTGGTCTAGTCTCACAAGTCACTAGTGACAGAACTAGGGAGCCAAGCCTCAAGCTCCACCAGGGGAGGGTTAGGCTGGACATTAGGAAAATTTGTGTCATGAAAAGAGTAGTTGGGGTGGAGCAGGCTGCTCAGGGAGGGTGTTAAGTCACCATCCCTGGAGGTTTTGGAAGATTGTTTAGGCGTGGTGCTTAAAGATCTGGTCCAGTGGTGACCTTGGTAGAGTAGGGTTACTGGTTGGACTTCATGATCTTGAAGGTCTTTTCCAACCTGAATGATTCTATGAATCTAACTCATTCCCTGGAATAACTTGAAATTTCAGCATCTTAGTGCAGTTAACAGATATTTAGACTTGTACAGGAGAAAGGAGAGAGCAGCCTTGTCTGAGAAATTATGGCTGTCTTCATAATCTTCTCGATGTTATAGAAGACCTTTTTAAAGCAGCTGCTCTGTGAGGAAAAGGTCTGAAGGAGTGAGAAGGACCATAATGCATACCCCTCCATCACTCATACATCTCTTCCACCACCAGTGCTGTCTGCTGTCAGAAGGCCACAAGCCAGGCTGGTTTATCCATTCTTTACAGTCTTAGAGCTGGCAGCGTGTTAGAAAATCCCCAATATTGGCTGGACAGTGCAGGAGTGAAGAAGGGCCGTGGGAAGAGAGGGATTATGTTTGAAGCTGTTCCTGCATTTAATTTGATTGATGCTAGAGTGATAATACAAAGCTTGGACTCAGACCCAGAGTGTGTCAGAGTTCCCTGGTCTTCAGATGGAGAACTTGGTTCTGCTCCTCAAGCTGAGAGCTGAAGAAGGTTCAGCTGCCAGTCTGGTTTGCTGTTTTCCTCTCGCAGATGAAGGATGAGGGCTCTGGACTGCACTCACCACACAGAGGATAAACTGCTGTTTGTGCTGCAATGAAAAAGCCAGATACTTATTATTAGGAAGCTGGATCTAAGTTCTGTTAAAAACTGGAAAATCCCAGACTGCCATGAGTAGAAAACCAGAGAAAGAGAGGAACCTTTCAGCAGATTATTTAACAGGCTTTTGGTGCTGTTTTTCTTTCCCTTGGAGGGCTTCTATCTGCAGCGCTTGTTGTGAAGACTCATAGAAAAATCTGCTGAGCACAAAGTGTTTCTGTGAAGCATCTTGAACTCAACAGCAGTTCTTGGAGAGGGGACACTGCCTCCAGCCCTGGAAGGCACAAGCCAGTTTCCTGCCTTCCTCCCATCAAGATTCAGAGAGCTGTCATCCTGACATCCCTCTGCAGCGGCTGGAGGGAGAGGTGCATACTCCAGAAGGCAAGACAAGAAGTTCAGCTCTGTCAGGTGCAGCTCATGGTTCTGGCTGCTGAATTCAGGAGTTTGGTTTACCTGCATTCCTTAGGAACCCGATAAAGGTGTCCTGTTGTTGTTCTGTAAACACCAAACAGATTAGACATTGTTGTCAGCCAGTAACTGGTGTAAAATCAAAGAACTGTAAGGAAATCCTTACACTGTAAGGTGTAAAATCAAAGGCTGTAAGGAAACCTCAGATTTGAAAATGGGAAAAAATATGAAAAAAAAAAGAATAATTGGGTTCTGTCCAGTTCAGATGTTTCCTGCTGGTATAATCTTCATGTTACCCACAGAGGAGAAAAACACAAAGGCATTAATGGTTTGCTTGAGGCCACACAGGAAGCCTGAGACAGGGCTGGAAACTGAGACCGTGTCTTCAGCATCCATATCCTTAACCACAAGGCCATCCTTATTTTTATAACTGTCTGCCATGGGGAAGAGAAATAGAGCAATGCTGAGCCCCGTGGGCCAATAAATGATATCACTGTGATGTGCAGAATCAGTGCCTTGTGCTGGTGCATTCTTTGCTGCTTGTAATTTCCTTACCAGGGATCGCGGGGCTGTGTTTATAGGAAGAACAGTAAGTAATTTGGGGGGGATAATATGTCTTACTGTTTCATAGCAAACATACACATGAGCTTGGTAGTCTCTAAATCTATCATTCAGTGAATAATCACCCATATTGCAACTTCCCTAGAATCATAGAATCATTAGGGATTGGAAGGGACCTCGAAAGATCATCTAGTCCAATCCCCCTGCAACAGCAGGATCACCTAGACCTGCTGACATAGAGTCAGTCAGGGTTAGAAGGGACCACAGGATCATTTAGTTCCAACTCCCCTGCCATGAGCAGGGACACACCACCCTAGATCAAGCTGGCCAGAGCCTCAACAACTCTCATCTCATTTTGAGCTGACTTCTGTCTGGAAAAGCAAAGATTAATCTGAATGGCACAGCTGGCAGGAGGACGCTCAGACATACTGCCAGAATGTCTACTTGGCAATGCTTCCTCATGGTTCTCATCACTCCTTGAGCTTTTAAAGATTGTGATGTCTAAGGATCAAAGGTGGGGTGAAAAGGCTGGTGGGGAGAGGCAGAACAAAGAAGTTGTGTGTCTTATGATGGACTTCTAAATGGCAGAGACTTGGGAATTGCTCTTCATGGCAAAGGCCATTATTCAAAAGTAGTGGATATAAGAGCAGATGTGAGAAAAAGAGCACTCATTCATTATTATAAAAAGGAGCCACTTTGACTTTTATTATGGGTGATCTCCTTTCCTTTTCAGGAGAACACCGCACTCTTCTGAAGGGGTTGCTATGGGAGTAATCACTCAGGGCAAGTCCCTTGAAGTTTTTCCATGAGCACTGGATGAAGCAGGTGAGGCAGGTGCAGCTGGGCTCCTCGTGCTACAAACAGCAGATGGTCTGAGACCCTTCCTTTTCACGAGTGCTAATTCCACCAAGACATTGTCATCTAACCTGGGTATAGTCTTCCTTCCAAGCTGCTCAATGCAACCCAACAGACTGCAGTACAACTAGTAAAGGAAGGAAGACAACCTTGGGAGGAACTTAGGATACCAGAAAAGATTAAATAACTTGCTGCCCTGCGTCAGTCTTTCCCATGAGAATCCCATGGCAATCCTACAGCATCTTGGAAAGTAGTTCTGCGGCTAAATGGATATTCTCAGGAGAGGCAGGGTGAAGTCCTATACAGGTAGTTCAAGAGATGGAATTTCATTAGCCCACACCACTGAAAACTAAGTATGTCAGCACTGTTCACAAGGAGGACACCTCTTCTTCAACACCCAGCTGTAGTAACAGGTTTTGTGAAGCGCCGTCCTCGCTGTTCTAGTTGGAGACAGAGAGTGATGAGGTGCTGTCTGGATACCCTTTCCTATTAGGTCCTGTCCTTGTCCTACAGTCATTCTTAGGTATTTCAGGACCTTCTGAAAAATGTAGAGCTGCTGTGACTGATTTCATGCAAATACCTGTGATCGTTGGAGTCCGTGTGTGATATTGGACTACCTGATAGCTTACAACCAGTGAGAGACACTGAACTATTTAATTCATAAATAATTTCTGTGTGTTTGAAGCACTAAGAGAAATCACATTCAATGCAGTGACAGAGATGGTGTCAAACTTTACACACAGGGAGCACTTAATTCTCATTTCAGTGTGAAAGAGCTGACCCTTGTGTCTTCTGAAGCTTGCAGAGGGTGTCCTCTACTTTTGTAGCCTTCACCTCTCTGGTCTGGTGCATGTTTCAGTCTCAGGCTTCAAAGCTGCCCAAGAAGGACGTGACCAGATACAGAGGTGATTTTCTAAACATCTTGAGAATATGCAGGTTTGTGAAAGTTGTGGCTGGCATCTGCTTCCACACTCCCTTGCCAATGGAAAACTCATGGAAGTGCCAGAGGCTGTTCAGTAAAAGTTCAGTAATAAACTTTGAACTGTGTGCTACAGGTATTCTTGTTAGCCAGCGTGTGTTATGCTTGGCTGTAGAAGAACCTCAGCTTTCATTTTATGCAAATGAACCAGTCAGAGGCATCTGACAAAATCTTGGATGGCTCTACACTATGGGTTTCTGAACTCTGCTGCACTTCAGAGAGAGGGGATGTGCATATATACCCAAATTAAACTCTTCAGAGATTGGTTTCTCTGCTGATATTAGCTCCACAGAAATGGCTGGGTCCTCCTTGTAGGCTCAGAGAATGGAAGTGCATTGGCTCCAGCTCTGGTCCCAGGATGAGAACATTTCATGTTGAAGAGAAGCCACCTCACTGCCAACCTACTGCAGGTTTAATACCCATATTTCTCAGTAACTGTATGATATTGAGAAAAGCCTTATAAATCTGAAGCCTCCTATGAAGGGATGGTGCCTTAAATGTTTGTAAAATTTACATCAACATTAAAAAAGCTAATCCAGATGTTTGTGACTGGATTAGTTACTTTCAAGTATTCAGGTAGTACAAGCCAATAGTTTCTTCCTTGTAAGTTGCTCACAAGGGAACTGCTTTCTCCATGCACCACTTCTGCTGTGAAATTCATCACTTAGGCCCCATAATCATGTTTCTCATTCATGGCTGACTAGTTACACACTTTTAATCCTATTGACACGTTTAAACAGGAGCATAAAGGAAGAAACAAGTTAAAATGAACACAAAAAGCGCCTTTGAAACTCACCAACACCCCCATTTGTGCCCCAAACATCTAAGGCAAAAGAAGTCTTTGTGCTGTCATTAACATCTGCACCATCAGCTAATCATAAGTTTGGGGTAGCTAGACAAGAACACAAAGAGTTTAGCTACAAATGGCACTGTTAGTAAAATCAACACACCCTGGGGCCAAAACTATTCAGTATGAGATGGTTGCTGAGCCCATCTGTCCTAGTCCCCATCCCTGGATGAGTTTTAAAGTCGCTTAGATGTAGTGTTAGGGGATCAGGTTTAGGGGTGAACTTGTAAAGTAGGGTTGATGGTTGGACATGACGATCCCAAGGGTCTTTTCCAACCTAAATGATTCTGTGGCCAGTACGGACATCATTAGGCAAGAAGAGAGTAGAAAATCACTACTTCTCTCCCCTTGGACAAAGGCAGTGCTTGTTATGCTGATTGAAAGGTGCACTTAACAAAGGTACTGTTAGGTCAGGTTTCCCTCTAAAAAGTCCCTGGCACAAGGCTAACTATAACTCTTCTGAACTGTCCATTTTGAATGACTGTCATTAGGAAAGAATTTAGTGGCTTTGCATTTCATGTAAGGCAATGGTTTCTAGAGGATTTGGAGGAAGCAAATAATAAATTTATACTGTCTCAGGAGAAGTCAGGATGACGTACAGCGCTGAAGACATCTGAGAGACTCTATCTTTTACCATCAGCTTTAAATCATCTATTACTTGCCTTCTCCTTCCTGTCTAAATTAGTTCCTCCAGCACAGATTGGAACAACTCACCCAGTAGCACTCTGCCATTGCCCTCTCAGTAACAGCTCACACTAAGCCTGCCCAAGAGATATTGGAGCTGCAAGGAAGTACAGAGGACACTTCTGTAGAGTCCTGGGAGCATTTTGAAAGGCCTGGTGGCATTTTGAAAGAAACTAATTCTTTCTTAGAGTATTACATGTTCAGTGGATGCTAAACAAACCAATGGAGAGCAGAGAGGACACTGGCAGAAGATCGGAACCCAGCTCTTGTGATGGTGTAGATCAGGATATATCCATCCGCTGACAACGTACACAGCCTGCAGACTTGTCATATAGTCTTCTGCTGAGGAGAAACAGGCTTGGTGCTCTGTGCCAACAGGGGAAGTGCCGTTGTCATGGTTTAAAACCCAAGACAAAATCAACCAAACAATTTGGTTAATGTGCTAATGGGCTGAAAGAAAAACAAAACAAGGCAAGGAGGGTTCAGAGATCACTTATAAATTGCAGGCAAAACCAAAACTAACTTGATTTGGGGAAAAAGAAGACATTTAATTCACCCCACATGAAAAAAAACCACACAAAGACATGCGGCGATTAATCACATGTTCTTACGGAACTGGGCCAAACCGCAATGTCCTCAAAGGGAAGAGACTTCCAGCCATTCCTGCTCCTTGTGGAAGCTTGGTGTCCATCAAGTCCATGCACATGTCCCTCAGCGTCAGCAGGGAATCCAAAGTTCAATTCCTGTTCCATGTGCTTCCACAACAGTCCTCCGTTTCCAAAATGTTGATTCCCATGGCTATGAACAAGGGGAGAACTGTCTCCAGTTCAGCAAACCATGGCATCTAGAGAAAACCTTTCTTCTGCTGGTCCTCGAGGTACCACGCTCTCTGTACTCACCCTGTTCCCAATGCAAGGTGGCTGCCACGTTCAGCACTCAGTGACACGTGCTCTTCCTCCAAAAACACAAAGAAGACGAAGGGGAAAAAGAAGGAGCTAGAAACCCAAAACTGAAACTACTAACCCCTTCTGTTTTCCAAACCATTTATTTTCTTTACAGAGGCATCAGTTGCAGTTTGGCTTGCAGTTTGGCTTGCAGTTTGCCAACCAAACATCACCAAAAATCTCAAACCATGACAGCTGGGTAGCTTTATTGCAGCTACCACTGAGCACCAGTGTAGAGGTTATGGAAGAACCTTGCGCTTTGCATGTGTGGGCTTCCATGGTTTTCTTTGAATTGGCAGAAATCATTTGCAGATGAAAGTTGGGAATAAGATCTTGTCAACTCAAGGACAGCCAGGTTTTCCTTCTGAGTCCAGTTGTTTCCTTTGAGAGAGAAAGAAAATAAAGTGGAAATAAGTCCAGGTGGCCACGAAGGCCAGTAGCACCCTGGTGGGTGTCAGGAATAGTGTTGCCAGCAGAAGCAGGGAGGTGATCATTCCTCTCTGCTCAGCTTTGGTGAGGCCACACCCCAATTCCTATGTCCAGTGTTGGGCCCATCACTGCAAGAGGGACATTGAATGGATGGAGAGGGTACAGAGGTGGCTAGCAAGCTAATAAAGGATTTGGAACCTGTGTCATGTGAGGAACAGTTGAGGGATCTGGGGCTGTTTAACCAAGAGAAGAGGAGGTTGACAGGAGAC
The DNA here is from genome assembly GCA_013400115.1 of Rhinopomastus cyanomelas. NCBI lineage: Eukaryota > Metazoa > Chordata > Aves > Bucerotiformes > Rhinopomastidae > Rhinopomastus > Rhinopomastus cyanomelas. Next base: position 1,027,732 of record VXBP01003566.1, on the reverse strand, counting down.
CTTATTCATCTCTACAGCTACTAGAAAGAAGGCTGTAGGGAGGTGGGACTTGGTCTGTTCTCCCTAGTGGCCAGTGACAGGATGAGGGGAAATGGCATTAAGCTGCATCAGGGGAGGTTCAGGTTGGATGTCAAGAGGAATTTCTTTACTGAAAGGGTTGTCAGGCATCAGAATGTCCTGCTCAGGGAGGGGGTTGAGCCACCAGCCCTGAAGGTGTTTAAAGGAAGGACAGATGTTGCATTTGAGTACAAGGTTTAGAAGGTTTAGTGGTGTTGATAGGGCCAGGAAAAGGTTGGACTACATGATCTTGAAGGTCTCCTTTAGCTGAAACTATTCTATGATTACGAGACTTCATATTTAATGAGACAAGTTCTGTAGTATTTAACTGAATACTGAAAATTTTGATGGGTCAAGAGTTAAGGCAGAATTTCTCACATTTGAAGTTCTGGTAGTGCTTCCATCATCTCACAGCTCTGGGCACAATGAAGCCAGCAGGAAACACCGAGGAGCAGATCTTTAGTGTTTTCAGGATGGCCAAATAGGTTTCTTCTTTGGGACAGATGGAGGGTTGAAGAGTGGAAAAAAAAGAAGAAAAAGCTCTTATTTAAAAAGTCTACTCAAAACCACTTAATCTTCTTAATCTTAGTTGTGTTTGGAAGGTGGATAAAAATAAGGAAGAAAATAACTGGGTTTGGAAGTGATAACATGTTATTTTACTAGTTTTCCAGTGCTTCAGCTAACATAAGTGGATTTTAAGAGCACTCTGGCACTGGCCACAAAACCAGAATAGGCTATCTGTAATTTCTAGGTAGAGACACAGAGATTCTACGACGGTGCACACCAGAATGTGGATGAAAACAGTATCTTCCCCTCACTCTGTTCTGAGAGTCACAGCCAGGGTATCTGCTTTCTCAGTCTGTTGCTTTGTAATTCAGACGTGTAAGTCCTGGTGGACTGTGGTGGAGCTTCAGGCAGACAAGGCAAGGAAAGGCAGACTGGAATTCAGTGTAATGGTCCTCAAGAAAGAATGTCTGTTCCAAGTGAGGCTGCCCAGGGAAGCTGTGACTGCTCCATCCCTGGAAGTGTTCCAGGCCAGGTTGGAGGGGGCTCTGGGCAACCTGGTCTAGGCGGTGGGGTCCCTGCCCATGGCAGGGAGGTTGGACCTAGATGATCTTTAAGGTTCCTTGCAACACAAACTATTCTGTGATTCTGTGATTCTGTGACATGAACTTAATTTCTCTCAGTTCCCTGATGAGGAACCATAATCCACTGTGTAAGGCATTGATGCCAACTCAAGTCTCTCTCTTTTGCCAACAATTCTAAAAATGCACATAATTTTCTAGGTCAGTTCAAGATATTTATTTCTTTTTCTTTAGTTGGCCAGCACACCAAACCCTCCAAACCTCAAATCATTTATGTTTTCCTTGTCTCCAGTTCTGCATCCCACCAGAGAGAGCAATACATCTCTTGGGACTACACTGTCACAGTGACCTGATCTTCATCCACACTTTATCCAACAGAGTTCAGGAGAACAAATTCTAGGAAAAAGAACTTTCAGATTCTACACCAAATTATTTTAAAAGAAAACTTGAAGGCAAAATTGAAGTGTTTATCATACCCAAGGAGCTCCAAAATAATCAGAACCACTTTAATATGGCTGCATCTTCTGTGGTGGCTTTTATTGAGCTGGATCATCAAAGTGGAACAAAAGGAATAAACAGCAAAGTCAGCATGAGGGGTTGTGAGGAAGCTTTTCACTCCTGGTGATACCAGTGTTTGGACTGCTGACAAGTAGAAGGAAGGCTTGTGGGGGAAGAGAAGATGACAAAAAAGAAAAACCAGGCAGATGTGGATAGAAAAATGCCTTTTCCATGTTTTTCTTCTCATTAGCCACAGACCTCTCTCGTGATTTTACTTGTCTCTAGAGCTCCCAGGAGTAGTATGCTCTTGTAATAGGGATAATGTAGTTATGGTTGAATGAGTAGTTTTGTGTCCTTGGAGATCACAGAATCACTGAATCACAAAATCATTGAGGCTGGAAAAGACCTCCAAGCTCATGTTTGCATGTTCCAGCAAACACACAAACTAATCCCTGTCAGAATCACAGAATTATTGAGGCTGCAAAAGACCTCTGAGCTCATCCAGCCCAGCCCATGACCTAACATCACCACGTTAGCCAGACCAGGGCACTAAGAGCCACATCCAGTCTGTCCTTAAACACCTCCAGGGACAGGGACTCCACCACCGCCCAGGGCAGTCCGTTCCAGTGTCTGATCACCCTTTCTGTGAGGAAGGGCTTCCTGACATCTAATCTAACCCTCCCCTGGCAGCTTCAGGCCCTGCCCTCTCATCCTGGCACTAGTTGCCTGGGAGAAGAGCCTGACCCCGACCCCCATCTGACTACAACTTCTGCTATCCCTTGACTACAGAATACAGCTTTGAAATCTGATTGGACCTGGCTATGGTTTTGCTCTTGCTCCAAAATCTGCAGCTTGATGCCTGTTTCACAGCTGATTCTAACAAAGCCCAGAAGCACATACCTCAGTCCAGCTGAGATTAGAAAAAGGCTATTTAACATCCTTGAGCCACTTCAGGGCTTTATTGATTGAGGCCATAAGCATATTCCATCAACAGAAATGGGTCACGTACACATAGTTGAAGAAGAAACAAGAAAGATTAGAAATGAAAAATCATTGTAAAAATAGAAAAAAAAAAGCAGTTCTTACTCTAAGTAAGTGGACTTCAGGGCAAAAGGCTGCAGTTAAAATAGCATTGCAGAAGACAATGCTATTTTACTGATGCTCTAGGCTCGAAGGTCTCCATGAGTAGCTGTGCATTCCACTTCAAGAGGAGGTTCCTTTCCACAGAGTCCCTAAGGTCACACGGTGGAAACTGCTTTCCACTGCTGTCTTAGACAAGAGAGGACCAATGTCCCAAACTCATAACGGAGAATATTTCACACTTCAGGGTGTCTCCCCATAACTGGTCTCATGCTGCCCTGCCCTCAGGATTCATGGTCCAACTTTGCAGCCATTTTTCAACAGCTACTTGCCCTTAGCAAGTTTCTGAGTGGCCCATTAAGGAGTTCACAGATCTGCACTGCAGTATGAAGGTGACGTGAAGAATGGCGGAGGATGGAACCAAAGGGAACTAATGCTGCAGCTGAGGGGGATGGTCCCACTTCAGAACTTCACTTTTCACCCCTTCCTCCCTCCATTTCAAGGGATAAGAAACAACCTGAAGTACTGAGGCAGAATGTTAATCTTTGCATGAAGCATTTACTACCTTTTATCTAGATGTTAAAGTTCAGCCCTCTCGACTGTAGCCAACTCTTGTTAATTTTTAGTTGTAACGAAATTCATATATGACAAAGTAAATAAAAAAATCGAAAGCTCTGAAGATGTGGATAATTACAGCTGAGTCTTACTGACATCATAAATCATGAAAGACCCTAGAAGTGCTTGTAACTCTGTCACTGTAAATTTCCCTTTGGGTATTCTGTGCATTATTACACACGCTCTCTCTATAAATGCAGATTTAAAACCCCCCTGTGTTTCAAATGGCACTTTATTATGGAGCATTTAAATCATTTCTGAGAGCAAGATCAATTTAAGCGTGGAGAATTTTTATTAGCAGCACAAAAGAGGAGTCCAGCTGTTCCTATGGAGTAAACGCGGGTGAACAAGGCTTCAGAGTAATTTCTGCTGTGCCAGCCACAGTGTTAAATGTTGGCCAAGAGGGACTTTCGCAGAACGGAGCGAGCTGAGTCTGCAGCACAGCTGAGGCAACACTGCTCCACACTCTGCATTTCTTATTAGAATGACCTAGTCCCTGAATCACCCAAACAAGCCTGTCGGAGATCTTCATCTCACAGCAGCAGGCACTGGACAAAACACAACGTAAGAAGCTCCTCAGGCTGTCAGAACATGAGACAAAGAGGATGGGAGCAGGAGGTGTCAAGTCTAAAACATCTGTCCATCTAAGAAGAGCATCAAGTTCTGAGAACCAGTGAGGTTTGGCCATTACAGCTCCACTATAGACTGACACATGGTCTGTTTTAACCCAATATGTAAACACTGGATTAAGTTGATTTGCACATGAGCTCACTCTTCATAACCAGGAACATACCTCCTAATTTGGGAGTCACTCTTACAGGACAGGTAGCTGAGTCACCACTAGAGCCATGGAGTTTACCCTAATTATACACCGGAGCTGCACGCTGGAGCCATTTTTATTTCCACTGAAATACTCTTCTTCCAAAGAAATAGATGCCTTCTTAAACAGATGAAGAACTGTTGCCAGAATAATTTATCTTTTGCTCTGAATGCTTAAAAAAAAGTCAGTCAGACAGAAAAATGAACTAGAGCTGCCGTAGTTGGCCCCTGATGGCAATTGCAGAATGAAGTGTTTTAATTGCAAAAAAAGTTCCTTTAGCCAAAAGTCATGTCTTTATGGAGCTTGTCAGATGGTTTCAGTTTTAGTCCAAAAAGCTGCCAGAATGAAATCTAATCGCTAATGACAGGAGGATTAAAAGTGCCAGACCAGCTCTCTGAACAGCAGTTTATAATAGAAAAAAAAACACTGTAGGTTTTGTACAGCTGGTTCGTGACAGACTTTTTCACAGGACATCTATTTTCATATCAAACGCCCATCATTTTATTCCCCAGTATTTCTTAAATACATGGAAAATGCTGGACTGGAATACTGAAATCAAAAGTACTGCTCACTGTAGAGTGCCTCTTCCCTAGAGACCACTGAACTCTTAATAAAATTAATTAGAATTGGACACTATTGGAAAGAAAATAATGTTTGAATCCTTCCCAGCCTGGAACACTGACCTTGCTTTATACATTTACCAGGTCTTCTTTACAGTGTAAAAGGGCTTTCTCTGCAGCAGGGGACCAATGCAGTGCCCTGCCATGCATTAGCCCATGTCCCTAACCACTGGAACTCAAAGCAATCACCTCAGGTTTTATCAGTTAAGAATCTATTTCAGAATCTGTGTCAGAGTTGTCAGGAGCCAAGGAAATAAAAATTCTGCACTGCACCACTGCAATAGAAGTGTCCTAGTATAAATTGGTGCCATTTTGATATTATATAAACTCATAGCTTAATACAAGGATCTAAATTGCACATAGAATCATCAGGGATTGGAAGGGACCTTGAAAGATCGTCTAGTTCAATCACCCTGCCACAGCAGGATCACCTACACCAAGTCACACAGTCAGTCTGGGTTAGAAGGGACCACATGTCTTCATTCATCTACCGAACAGCAGTGCTACTGTGTGTTTATCTGCATCTACACTGAAATCAACTACTTGGCTCAAATAGGATATTAATTTTACCTATAGTTTTATTTTTCATTGTAAAATCTAACTCAAGTGTAAGAGGTTCCCGAGGAGAGAAAGCTATACAACAGGACTGTAAGTACATCAAACTGTTTGGAAATGAAACCATCAGCTCCCCATCTGTTTTACTGGAGTCGTTGGATGCTTACCTTTCACCACTCACATCATCCTTGGGGTGTCTCACTGCATGTAGTCTCTGTACATGATGCCATTAGGCACAAGGGCTACTATTTTGCATTGACACAAAAATAACATGAAGAAGCTCCTCACTGTAGCTACACCATCCCCTTAACACTATGGGAGGCACTGTCATTCTTTAATGACATATTTCTGTTTCCTATAACCCTAAATTAAAGGAGAACATTGTTTGGATATACACAGGAGTGGTCTGGCCATAGAATTATTACAAGCTAAGAACCAGAATGAAAAATAGCATAATTAGTACATTTGGAGCTCATTGTGTCTGTATTTGATAAACACTGTAGTTTTGATGAAGCACTGCCAGAGAAGACTGGCAAACCTTTTCCCCCTGCTGGCATGGATGGTAAAAAATGATGAATATCAGAACTATGACCCATTCAGTGCACTAACCCCCAGAATATTAGTAAACACATACCTGTACCTCTTCAAAAACAAACATCTCCCCTCACCCTCCATCTCCCCAGACCCTACAACCAACAGTTCTGTTTTCCTCAGAAGCCGAATTTGGAGAGGTAATATTGATCACTGTGGGAAATGCTTGCAGAGGTTGATGAAAGCTCTATATAAACACAAAAGGTCCTTCGAGATCCATTAAGAAGAATCTCAGCTGTTATGGGAAGCTAAAAAGAAAAGACAAAGCCCTGGCTCTCTTCAAGTCAACTGGACTGGACTCATTGCATAAAACATTGTGATGTGCAATACTCTGGAGACACTAAAGGTTCGGGCCCTGGATTTCAAAGCACTGAATAAAACAAGGGAAAAATATTCTTCCTGAGGGCTGAAAGAATCTATTCTTCAAAAAACCACAAAGAGATGGAGGGGCACTTTGAAGTTCCTCCAAGGGATATAAATAAGTACCAAACAACAACAACAGAGCCTTTACTATACTTTCACTTTTTATTTAAATTCTTTCTCAGCAGCGGAGCTGTTTTCAAGCAGCTTCATCTTCTCTCTGTGTTTGTTACTGCAAAAGGAAAAGAGAGAGGTTCCTGGGTTTTGTTTTTAACTGGATAAAAAAAAGTGATCACAGAGAATGCATGTAAGAATCTGCAGCATCTTAAGAACTGAGGTGGTTTTAAACCAGTAACTTATACTAAACAGTAATATTTTAATAAATATTGTGATATTATAATAAATATAATAATATTTTAATAAATTAGAGAGTGAAAAACACAAACATTTGCAACGTTCAGTAATTTCAATTTAGGAGGGCAATACAAAAGACTATTTTCAGATTTATCTAGTCTAAAATACCATCCATCATATCAATTTGATTAGAAACTTTGATATTTTCTTCACTCTTCCACACACTTTAATCATTTTAATGACAGCACCTCACCTTCCACCTCAGTGCAAAACGTGGTGAAGAAGGACTTTGCTTAACGCTGCTGTGGTGCAATGGACCACACAGGACAGGCGGCGAGGTAGCTGTTGCTTCTTGTTATTTCACACTTCCCAAAAGCTTTTGGCCAGTGGTAAACCTTTTTCTCAGGCTGGGCCAGTCTAATAACACTTCCCAAATAAAAGCTCTCAAGAGACTTTTTTCCCTTTCTTTTTTAGGCCCATCACAGTTGATTGCTGTCGGGATCTGCCAAATTCAAGATTTATATCCCTTAGCTTTGGGAAAAGAAGTGACAAAGCAATCCAGACACTTTGCCGATACAGAAGAACAGGTAATAATAATTCTTTTCAGAACTGCCAGCCATCTTATTCAAACAAAGCATTTTCTATCCAGTTTTTCATTTCAATGTCATGACAGTATAATGTGGTGCCTGCATGATGCTTGAAAGAGTCCAACACAGAGCCACAAGGATGATGAAGGAGAGTGGAGCATCTCCCTGATGAGGAAAGGCTGAGGGACCTGGAGAAGACTGAATCAGTCTCTCATCATTCAGTGATTGATCTTTTGCAGGAACAAAACATTATTTAGCCATTTGCAGCCTTTTCAGGGTATTCATCCACATAAAGAGAGATGACTGCTTATAGAAGTCTTCCCCTCTGTAATTTAACTCTAGAGGATATGCAGATCCACTAAGATAAATGGCAGTAGCAACAGGTTGCACCTTAGAAGGGAATGCATCACCGCCCTCCTTCTCTGGAGGCATTTAAGACCCGCCTGGATGTGTTCCTGTGTGACTTGGTCTAGGTGGTCCTGCTGTGGCAGGGGGACTAGCTCATCTTTTGAGGTCCCTTCCAATCTCTGATGATTCTATGTTCCTGTGATTTTCTGTGACAGTGGAGACATTGCAGAGATGGGTAATCGTATCTGCCACAGCATTCAAGCAAGACCAAATAATCTTCTTTGCTAAGGACGTGCATCCAGCTCCTCCCAGTAATCCAGTCAAGCACAAGTCATGCAGTTCATTGTAAGTAAGAAGCCAGCACACAACTTCTTCCAATAGACCTTCCCACAGACCTACAGTTTATTCCAGTGTTGGTATCCCAGTACCTCATCAGCCTGACTACTCACACTTTCAGTCCTACTGCATGAGTTACTACAGCTGAGTTTTAAATTCAGGATATTTCAAAGGAACTAAGGAAGCAGTGATGCACAGAAGGGGTTAACACCCCTATTAAAGGCTTTTCAACATGCAGAATGCAATCAACAGCGCCCCAAGAATTCTTCAGGTAGAAAGCAGCTGTCTATCCCAGGTCAGCCAGTTTAGGTGCTGCACTTCACTGACTGCACTGATGAGCTCTCCACTGCGTATGACAGGAGTGTGGATATTAGTTCACAGCTACATGTAAAACCTTTAACTTGTGATTCACCATGGAGCTGAACGCCACACACAGCTGAGACAGCTGAGCTCCTCAAGTTTTGCGCTGCAGTGGCTCAATCCCTCCCACAGATGAGGTCCTCAACATATCCCTCTTAAGCCTTTCCAGGAAAGGGCTGGTACCTGACCTGAGGGTTTATCAAACCCAAGCTCTTGTTGGGCAAGAGTCACATCCAAGGCCTCCAGAAGACCCACAGCAGTAATTCACAGTTGCAGCAGAGTTGCACAAGGAAAATTCCATGCAAGCAGAGGGTTGCAAGCCAGGGGTACCTCCCACCTGCAGACACTTGGGCAATCTCTAAGGCACTGAGCAGTATTTCAGTAGGCCCTTGAAACGATCTAGTGCCCAGTAAACATGTTGCCGCCTTTTTCACAATGATCTCAACACCTGACCCCTGTGAAGAGCCAGTTCTCTCTGTAATGCTCCAGCTAAATCCTCTCAGACTCATCCATTATCACTCATCCAAGAAAAAGATGTTTTAGAAGGTTTTCTGAGATGGCAATCCCTTTGGGTGCTTATGTCTTCCCATTGACAAAACAAGGCTCCTTAAGCGAGAAGCAGGTCAGCAGATCTTGGAGTCAAGACCTTGAACTGCAAGATAAACAGCATCACGTTGCCAAGTGGGAAAAGATGGCTGTGCTAAGTCTTGGCAGACTTAAGCACCAAGGTGGAACAGCTTAAGAGACTGCTCATTCCATGTACGTACCCCAAGCCTTACAATGGGCAAGGGCCTGCCACCTCCTGGTTCATATTTGGCTGCTTCTGGCGTTACGTACAGTCATCCAGCCTGCTCCATCACACCACTCATCGCGTCCTGAAACAGGGTCCTTGTTAAGCTTTTCTTGGTTTCAGCTGTTTCACTGCAACAACAGGACCTTATGAGATATTTTTTAAAACTCTGTTTTCATATATGAACCATATTTTTTAATTCCTGCTTTCCTTCTCCAAAGAAAGAAGGGTTATTCTGCAATACAATAAGAGCTATTTACTGGTAGTGAAACCATAGGCTGACTGTAAGTTTTACAGCACTCAAAATGCAATGCAATTCTTCTCTTTCTTTAACCCCACAATAATTTATTGCCATAATCACATCAGTGCTGTCTCATGTTAAAAAACCCCCAAAAGTTTGGTAACTAATACTTGCCTTTAAGTAATTGCATTCGAATTGCTGTTTCAATAGGTTACAGTAGTGGTTCAAAGCAACTGACCTCTGACTGGTGGATTAATGGTCCTTTTCTTTTCTACTGCTCTCTACCATCTCTCTTCTGATTCAGGTTCCCCCAAACACACCTGTACAATCTCTCTTGATAGTCCTTGGTAGTCCAGTGGTGCTGACTGCTGGAAATCAACATTTCAGCTCTGTGCTCTGGCCGCAGCAAGAGACGTGGTCTTTCTTCATTTCTCACAGTCGCGTGGAGAGTCTCCCTGTCTGGCTTTACCTTGGGCTGCGATGTGGATTTGGGGAAGTGAAGAAGCCCCACACAACAAAAGACAAAACAGAAACCCCACAGCCCAAAGAAATGCAAAAAGGCCCAGATCTCCAAATCTAAACCCCTCAGGTGGTCAGCACTTGGAGAGCTGCTGCTGTCTGGGCAGGGTGTTCTCTAGCGAGGACTAAGCGAGACTAACTCTATTTACAGCACATACCAAAGCACTTTCATTTCCATGGGTTCATTCCCACTGCCAGTCTCAGCAGGATTTGTATCAAAGCTCTGCTGGGCTTCTCAAGACAATCTTGTTCAAGTCTTACCAGCTCTGTCAAGACCCAAACCTGTACAGATTAGTCCACTCTCTTCAGCCCTGAGGACAGAATCACAGGATCATAGAAAACAAGGGACAGGAAAGGACCTCAAAAGATCATTCTAGATACCCAGAGATGCTTATTGGCCTAAAATTCCCTCTTGTATGCCACAAATTCTTCAATTACAATGCAGGAGGCTGGCTGGTGCTTCTCAGTTCACTCATTGGGAAGTCAGCATTGATCATACAAGCATTAAGCAATTAAAAAACACAGTCTGGATGTGACCTTTAACAAATAATAACTCTAAATAGTTTTTTTAGAACTGAGTACTTTTTACTCAGTTCTAAATTCACAATCCTTCTGCCCAGGTAGTGATTTCTGTTCCTATTGTGTGACAGGATCAGAGGAAAGGAAAGGATTTTCACTTGGTTTACACTACAAAGGCAGTAGTCTTATATTCATCAGTCCAATCTCTTTCAACATATTTCATACAAGATGATCCTAGCTGTGCCACTGGGATTTCCAGAAGTGGGTGTCTGAAAGGACACTTAGTGACAGGCAATATTTCCATGAGGGGCTAATGTACTCCCGTTTCTTTCCCTCTAGTGATTTATTTCAGCTTCTATTCCTGCTTGTTATCTTACTCCTCCTTCTCCCTCTCCCACAAAGTTCCCATCCTCTGAGTTTCACAAAATGTTGAGCCCGTAGTTTGAGAGGCTGCACGCTAAGGGAAGACACAGTGCCTAGGGCAGGAGGATGCAGAGGAGGAGTGATGCAGGCAGCGGAAAAGAATGGGAGGGAACACCTCGGTGTGATTCTAAACAGTCACATTTGTTGTCTGTAAAATTAATCTATGATTTCTTTTTTTTTTTACAGATCCACATATGATCAGAAAAGCTGTGAGTTGAAACTACTCGTAACGAGTCAGACTCTGTTCGCTGTGTGTGGTTTGTTCTGGTTAGGGCCTGTGTACACTAGCACATTTGCATGCCCATACTGGGATTTTCAACAAAAACCTTTGTTGACACCGGCGGCATTTTGATGGCACGATAGGGACTGTCTCTTAATAGTTTGTCGCTCTGCCATCAGCAAGGTTTCCAGTTATCCCTTAGTTTTACAGTGTAAAATGTGAAGTCCCTTTATGACCCTTGATTTTTCCACCACCTAACGTCTTGTTGAGCATTCCAAATCTTCTTGAAGGCCATTTACTTTCTTAAGCAGTCAACCCAAATTTAGTAAAAGCCTGGATAGCGACGACCTCTACTCTTATTTGTCTACAATTAAGTAATTCAGCCATCGCTCTCCGGGCTCTTTCACCAAGCTATTTTCCTTTGCGTCACCACGTTATTACACCCAGAATGAGCCGTGGTATGCTTCCCTATTCAGATCTCGTTTGGAAGAACAGACCTATAAGACCTTTTAACTTCAACATTATTCAATCCCAAGTGAGACAAGCTGGCTATTAAGAAGAGAACTTACAACATTTTAACTTCATTCAACTTTGAGGTGGCTCGACGTTTCTTTCCACCCAACTCTCTGAAGGCATAAAACAGGCCTCAAAATCTGGCACTGCAGTGCTCAACCAAAAGCCAGAAAGATTTTGAAGATCTATCACTATAGTCACATCACAACAAACACAGCTTTTATGGGAGGAAAATTGAGAAAGAAAACAAGAAAAAAAAGAGGGGGGAAAATAATGGACCGCCCAGGGAGGTCGTGGCGTCCCCATCCCTGGAGGTGTTTAAGAAAAGATTGGATGTGGCACTTTGTGCCATGGTCTAGCTGGTTATGGTGACGTTAGGTCACAGACTGAACTGGATGAGCTCAGAGGATTTTCCAGCCTCAATAACTCTGTGATTCTGTGAAATAAATCAAAACAGGGGAAAGTCTGTTCTTTTGTGATGAGTATGGTTTTATTATTTAATTGCTTTCCATTATTTTCACCATAATGCTTTTTTTTCTCTGAGGGCTTCAGTTCCCCAAGAGGCCCACAGATGCCTTATGCAAGGTAAAGAAAAAAGCCAAGGTAGAACAGACTAGTTCCAGTGGAGCATGAGGGCTTACTGTGTGAGGAATAGAAATCACTCCCTGCAAATGAGTGCCTCTAACAAGGGGGTTGCTGAGAAAGAACATTTAGTTTTGCTTTTACCCAGTTCCTGGAGCTGGACTCTCTTCAGAAGCTGCAAGGGTTGTCTCTGCATTTGGAGCATTCAGAGCTTTGAGTCTGTCACTAGTATAAAGTTCATGGTAAGTTGTATAAGCATGACAGATGTTTTGAGATGTCTGCACTGTCTTATGCCCTTGTATGAGTTGCATTCCCAAAAGCAGCCAACACCCAAGGTTCTCATGCAATCCCTCCTTTCCAAAGTGTCTCAGCGTCCAGCCACCCTTAGAATAATGAAGCACGGCTGCGATGCTCCCACGCACTGCTGCTGAGCGGCAGAGCAAAATGCAGCAGATTAAGGAGAAATCCAAGGATGGGGCAGCAGAGGGAAATTTCACCACCTAGGAGCATGAAACAGCAACATTGCTTGGGAAGAAATGCTGATGGTGTCTACCTCAGCAGAAAGCTTCAGGCTGCACCTCCAAAGCGAGTTAAGGCACCTCCAGAGCCCAGGAGAAAGGATTAGGGCTGAAGGCTGACCCCACTTCATCCAAGACCCCACCACCCAGATGCAGGTATTTCCCTGCTCCTGAGAGGACAGGAGAAATGGGGAGTGAACACTTTTGGAAGGGATATACTGTTCCTTCATACTCTATTGGGAGCACTGGCTCCTAACATACCATTCTGGACTTTGCTTCTGCCCAAAGCAAAGGCTTTCAGCACCTGACGTCCAAACACTTAGGCAGTTTTTTGGGTCTGTCTTTACAAGATTTGCCAAAGATTTCATAAGGAAGTTGCAGCAGTTCAAGGTCTTGAACCTCTGCTCTTCTGCAGTCCATTTTGAAGTTCTCATCACAGTGTTCTCCTTATTCCCCACCAGGTTTTTAATGCATTGCAGTCACAGAGAGTTCTGTCCCAATGTAAAATACACAACCAGTTACATAGCTGAAGTTTAATGTACAACAACCACTTACGTAGCCCTGCCAGCAAGTCTGTGACACGTGTTGTGTTGATGGTTGGACTCGATGAACTTGGTTGAACCTCAACGATTCTATGACTCTAAAGAATTATTCACACAAAGGCTACAGGTCCAAACCAGCAAATGCCTTTGAAAACAGGAGCTGCAATTGCATGCAGTTTGGTTTGGAGCGAGGTCCCTTCCGGTGAACAGTGTCTTTTAGCTGAACAGCTACGAGGCCCAGCGGAGCCTCTCCCCACTTCGTGCTGCCAGCTTTCAGCTCCAGCCCTCCTCCTGCAGCTCCCAGTGCAGCTGGCTGGCTCCATTCACACATTGCCATCCTGTGGACAGACTCTGCCAGAACAAGCCACGGTCAGAGAAACACAAACAGCTCCAGTGAGCAGAGCAGAGCTGCTGTTTCTGGAGAAGTTGGGTCCACACTGCATGAGAAAATACAAGCAAAATGGGGCTCTAAAGCCGTTATAGGCTTGAGCTAGAAAGTGCAAATCCAACCACACTGTGAATCTTTGCAGGTCAGGGTGCAGCTGGATTTGTGGTTCAAAGGACTGTTGAAATATGTCTGAATAATATTGGAGCTTGAGGGAAAGGGGAAGGCAGCATCAGAATTTGATATGTTCAGCAAAGTCAGAAGTGGCCACCACTGACTCGTGCCCCAGGTGGAGCATCTGGGATCAAAACCCATCCGGGAAGTGTAAACACAAAGGAAAAACCTCAGTGTGACAGATGACCCAAAAGCCTTCAGCAACTTGACCCCCCACCTTGGTAAGAAGCATTGGGAAGAAGGACATGTCTTGATTGGGATGAGTGACAGGAGAAAGAAAGCAGAAGCTGGATGGGAATGTGAGGATTACTGGCCCATTTCAGAAGGCTGTCCTGGATGTTGTACCCAGCCCTCCATGGCCAGGACAAGAAGAATGTGCAATGGCTGTGTTCTTGTTGTTTAATTCTTCTGGCCTCCAAGGAGGAGACAACATTCCCCCTGCAACTGCTTAGGAAGGCAAAAGGAAAATGTGGATTAGCACCGAGCAGAGGAAGTGGCTAACTTGGCATGAGTATAATCATGGGAACCTTGTTCCCTCTGCTCCAGCGACCACATTGGTAGTGTTAACTGGAAAGCCAAGTAACTGGTAAAGAAACTGCTGAATCAGTCTTAGCTCTTTCTGCTTGCATAATTTTCCTTGAACAGACATACAAAGAACTTTACTCTCATCACATCATGGGTGTTTGGTGGCTTTCTCCCATGAAAACCATTTTGCAGCTCCTTACTGGGTCAAAAACTACCAGTCTATCCCTTAGATGGCAGTGTGAGCAGTGACTAGGTTTCAGCCAAGGTGCCTGAGAGTAACACCTGGGCTTGAGATGTGCTGTATCTTTCAGTCTGTCTTCATTAAGGTACTGAACTGGCAAGAGGGTTTGTGTGTGTTTGACACAAAAAGCTGCAGTGCCGTAGACAGTTGCTTGTGTTCAGGCTAGAAGTAATAATGAAATGGTATTTTCAATGGTCTTAAGTTGTGCCAGGAGAGGGTTAGGTTGGACATCAGGAAGAATTTCTTCCCTGACTGAGTGGTCAGGAGTTGGAACAGGCTGCCCAAGTAGAGGGTAGAGTCGCCAGCCCTGCAGGTGTTCAAAAAATGAGTAGCTGTGGCCCTAGGGAACAGGATTTAGCGGGCAGGGTGGGGTTGGGTTGACAGTTGGGCTTGGTGGTCTTGGAGGTCTCTTCCAACCTTAATGATTCTATGACTCATGATTGACATCTTTTCTGGTTGCTTTATTAAATGTTTTAAAGTCAAAGTGAGATTTTCCTTAGTTCCTTAGAAAACTATTTCTCCTTAGTTTCCATAGTAAATGAACTTCATTATCTCAAGGCAATGTAGCTATCAATTAACAGGCTTCATCTCAGCACAGCCTGGGAATCCTACAATGTGGGCAGCTAGAGCTTTTCCAGGACCTGCTTCCTTGACAGTGCAGGACAGCTCAAGGACTGCTGTAGGTCATTTCCCTTAAGAGTTGATGTGTGCATCGCGTCCCTGCCTTGCCATGCTGCATGTTGAGCACAGTCTGTGAGATCCCTCATGCCATGGAAAACAACTGTTGTGAGGCATTTCCATGCTTCCTGACATCGTGCCGCTTTTCAGATGATTAGTGTAGCTAAAAATGAGGCAAATTTGACGTGAACACCAAGAGCAAATTCCAGAAGACTGGATTCCCCCTGCATGACAGAGCATTGCTGGTACTCTGCTGGACCACAGAATAGGCTTCTTTTTGCCCTGTTGCCTTCAAAGACAAAACAAGAACCAAAAAGATGAGAATTTGGCAACTTTCAATGAACAGAACAGGTTAAATCACAGAAGGACACTTGTGATATAACTTTCAAGCCCTGCTTTGCCCAGTGGAAATGACTGAAGCTTATGACAGCATCACATGGGAAAAATGGTTTTGTTTGGAAAATGCAAATAGAAGAGAATAATTAGATGGTAACAGAAGACTGAACCACTTAGTGATGAAATAGACACCCTGGGCTTAGGAGCACCAAATATAATTACCCTGAAAAATATCCACATAATCCTCTCATCTTCTCTTTCTCTTTAGATAAGAGCAGGGCAGAATATTCCAGGGGTTTAAGGCTTCATTTGTTTACACGGCCGTATTTTAATCATCTGCAAGAAGCTAAGGTTACACAACCCCAGTTCAAATGATCCCCTACCTGTTTGTAAAAAGTGGGGCTTGACATTCACAACGTTCCTAGGCTGCTCAGAGGAGGAGAGGGATGGGAAGGGAGGAGGATGGGGTGAGAGGAGGAGGAGAAGGAGGGAGGAGAGGAGAGAAAGGTCAGCTCCTTTCCTAAGCATTTCTGAGCTCGCTGGAAGCGCTGAGTGTGTGGGTGGTAGGTGTATCAGCTGACATGCTGGACCGAAAGCGTGAAGTTGGCCACCCAAGACCTCGGGGTCACTGCTGACACTCCAGATCTCCGAACTGGGGAAGGCACCTGCTCCCTTGCCAAAACAAACCAACCCCTGCTATGGGCAAACTTGAAAAGACCTGCCTTTGTCAGCCGGGAGGAGGAGGGAAGGGGAGGGGGAGGAATTAGAAGGATGTGGGGGCTTTTGGTTTTACTTAAACAGTCTCAAATAACCAATTTACAATGCAGCGATGTTCTTCAGAATTTATTAAAGGAGGGGGCGAAAAAAGGAGCCGAGGAGCCCGGACTCCAGATCTGGTGAGCATTAGCGTGCATCGTGCTGAAATTTCACGAGGCAAGCGAGTTCTCAGCCCTTGCTCCGGTGGTCCTCTGCTGACAGGATTTCAAGCTGCTATTTGTTATCTTTAGGCCCGATAAGTGCATCTGGTTTTGATTCAGGTGGCTGCGAGCTTGTCTCGGAGTTGAAAAGGCCGCTTTGCTCAAATTGAATTTTCTCACAAATTTCAAACTGGGATGAGAACCAGAAGAAGCTGGGCCCTGTCACACAAGACTCCCGTTCTCGCTCGCTCGGCCCTTGGTCTCCGAAAACCTGGCACAAATCAGTTTCACCTGTTTGGCTAAGTGAGGACATGCTAAAAGTAATAAAGCTATTAGTGCAATCAGATATTTCTTCCCATGTGCTCTGATGTAGAAAGAACGGGGTAAAAAAAGAGAGAGAAAGGAACCAGGGAGGTGAACTCTTCTCAACCCTGCCTGTCACACGTCCTCCTGCCTCCTGTAAATGAGCTGCTGCCGCCTTGCAGTCCCCTCCTGCCCGGGCGGCACAGGCTGCGGCTGCAAGGAGCAGTTGGAGCCACGGTCTGAGCTGGAGAGGGGAAGAGGCTGCTTTTGTCGCTCACCGTCTCACGTTCTCCATGTTCACCAGACTTGCCCACAGTTTTTTAGACAAGGAAGCACTGCCTGGTTCTCCAGAGAGGGCTGCCTGAGCACCTGAGCAATTCAAGGCCTCCTTCCCCAGATTAAGTCTCTTCCGGCAGAGGGACGGGGCCTGGGTGAAGAGCTCCTGGCACGTATGAAGTGTGAAATGACACACCTCTCTGATGCTACGTCCCAGTGCACTGTTATCTCACAGGTCATTAGCCATAGAATAAGAGGGACTGGCCCCAGGCTGCATCAGGGGAGAGTTAGGCTGGATATTAGGAAAAGGTTTTTCACAGAAAGAGTGGTCAGACATTGGGACAGGCTGCCCAGAAGGGGGGTTGAGTCACCACCTCTGGAGGTGTTTAAAGATCGTTTAGATGTGGTGCTTAGAGATCTGGTCTAGTGGTGAACGAGAGTAGTGAACTAGAGTGGTTGAGTAGGGTTCTTGGTTGCGCTTGATGATCTCAAGGGCCTTTTCCAACCTGAATGACTCTGTGGTTCTATGATTCTGTCCTCACAGCTCAAGTCTTTCATGGTTTATGGGAGAAACTCTTAGGCACACCAGAAATGAAAGAGTTTAAGGAGGCTTTTGACCCCAAAGACTAGTGATGTCACTAGTCAACTCCACTCTGGCAACACATTTTATTACCCAATAATTTGTGACAAAATGTTCAGAGAACCTGCTGGACATGAAAACCTACTCTGTAACTCTTCACCTCGTCATTCCTCTATGCTTTCTGTGTGATAAGCACTCAGGACAAAACAGGAGGCATTTTTGCTTGACCTGTTATCTATTTTCCACATCACTTTTCCTTCCATTTTATTGTACTTTGCTTTGTTCTGTATTTTTCCTTGCAGTGGCTTCTCTTATGTCTCATCTTATAAGAAGCTTCATCTGCTATGGAGAGCAGGAAATTCCATTTGCAATGCATATTTTTCATGCCAGCTACTGTGGATGGTCTGACCTTAACCAAATGAATAAAGCAGGCCCCTTTGTATAAAATAAGAAGCCGTGTGGGCAAATTATAACATCAGGTCAAAGCAACTCACTAACTTAGATCCAACTAAAGGAATAAGAAGGATGACACAGTTAGCATTTTTTGTTAAGCATTTCTCCACAGTTTTAAAAACTAAAATGCTATAAAATATAAAATATCTATAGAGCTTACTTGCACAGAAGGGTGTCATTCTTGCTGAAAAGATCACTCAGACTGTTGTGTTCTTAACATCTTTACAAAAAAGTTATCCAGCTGTAGCAGCTCCCTCTCCTAAACCTCCAAGGCAAGAAAACGTCTTGTGTTCTAATCTGAAAGCTCAAGAAAGTTCAAACAGCCACGTGATACCCATTTCCTCCAATATTTGATGGCCAATATTAAACACCTTATTTCATGTGCTCTTTGAGAGTCTCACAAAAGGTGCCGCATTTGCCTGCTCCACCTGTGCACCCAAGGTCCGAGAACAGTTAACTTTTGAAAGTGTCCCTCAGAATGTCCTTTCTAATTCAAGTGCTGTGGAATTAAGATACCGTACCTCGCTGTCGTGGGCTCTCCCACAGAGCATTGCTGTGTAGCATGGAAATGGCCCCCTTCCCAGCCTCATGACTGAGCTCTGAACAAAGGATCAGACGTGAAGGACGGTGAGAGGGCCACTGGCCCGAAACCAAAGGAGGAATCAAATGCCAGAGCCAAAGTATTTGGCCGGTGGGGTCAATTTGTGTCTTAGGTAGGGTGATGGAGATGGAAGCCAATAAAGTATTTGAGTGACTCCTACACTTCTGTGCCCTCCAGGTGCTTGAAAACACCTGAGGGACCTCTTCTCGTTGTCTTTATGGTTGTATGAGTTTTCCTACAGCAGCTTTCTACCAGACAAATCCTCTTTCATCCCTGCAGGGTCACCAGCCTCATAAATACAATGTGAGAATTCATTTCTGTGACTGGTCTGATACCACCAGGAAGATGACTGACCCACTCCATCAGACAAGCACACGGTGTCCACCTCATCTCTTCAACCTGTAGCTTTCCTTCATAAAAAACCATCATTCAGCGGTTCTTAGCCATATGTCTATTTATATTGTTGAGGCTGTGACTTTGAGCCTGTGAGGCTGACTGAGTCCATGGCTTTATGTAGGTCATAGAATCACAGGATCATAGAATGGTTTATGTTAGAAGAGATCTCAGAGATCATCTAGTCCATCCTGCCACAGGCAGGGACATCTCTCACCAGACCAGGTTGCCCAGAGCCCCATTCAACCTGGCTTTGAACACTTCCATGGATGGAACAGCCACAACCTTCCTGGGCAACCTGTTCCAGTGCCTCAGCGTCTTCACAGGGAGGATTTTCTTCCCAAAATCTAATCTCAATATCCTCTCTTTTAGGTTGAAACTATCCCCCTTGTCCTATCACTAGAGTCCTTTGTATAAAGTCCCTCTCCAGCTCTCCTGTAGCCCCTTCAGGTACTGGAAGCAGCTCTAACATCCCATTGGAGCCTTCTCTTCTCCAAGCTAAACAACCCCAGTTCCGTCAGCCTGTCCTCATAGAGGACGTGCTTTGACCCCTGATCATCCTTGTGGCCTCCTCTGGACTTGCTTCTTGTTGAGTCAAATCTCTAGTTGCATGGTACTTCTCAGCCTCATTTGCTTGTCAGGGACACAGAGGCAGGAGACAGATGATTACATGCCTACAGAACACGCACTGAGGGGGTGGTTCTGACATCCCTGTTCACAGCAGTCTGCTCTTCCAGCACCTCATCACTTCCAGTAACAATGGGAATCATATCAGCAGCCTTTGTTACTGGGTCATACAAATGAATTGCTGACTTCCACACTTGCTGCCCTAAATACCTCCACCAAGTTGTTCCTCAGACTGCCAGTTCAACCTTCTCAAGTTCTACACGAATGCAGCTTTGTAAGTTCTGTCCACTTCTGACCTCCTGCCTTGCCTTTGCACCTGACCTGCTGAAATTCTCCTCATTCTTGCAGTGTTTCTCTAGAATGTGAGTCACAGACAAGAATGGGAACAATCAATAAAGAAAACACATTTAATTTCCAGCAGTGGGATACTTCCCTCCACCCACAGTGGCCCCGTTTCAGTGGCTGTGCACATAGCATGGCCTTTCCTAAGCTGACAAAGTTCAGGCAGGGGCAGCAGAGCTAGCTCAGCACGAGGTCACCGTCAAATTAGCGTCTGCAGTGCTTCTTGGCCCCTCTGTATGATCTTTATGGAGGCGACAGATCAAAGGGAAAGGTGTCAATTTCGGGGGGTTTTGCCTTCTCGGTCATGGATGCAGAATGTCATCGGCTCAAGAGCAGCAGCAGGAACATTGAAGCCCTGGGAGCAAGTCAGTATCACAGAATCACAGAAAGTTGGAGGCTGGAAGGGACCTCAAAAGAACATCTGGTCCGTCCTCAATGTCCCTGCCCCTGCAGGAGCTGGGGATCACAGTAGAACAACATGAGGTGGCTCATCTGGGCTTTGTCCTGCAGCTGACACAGCTCCACCACCCACGATCTGTCAACCTGCTGTCTCTCAAAACCCACCCCAATTCTCACATCACTTCAGAATATCTTTTCCTACTTCTCTTTTTTGTCTCTCAGCTAAAATACAAGGGGTCAGCACTCATTCAAAAACCAAAATCTCAGTACTTTGCTTTTTTCCCCAGTCAGCTATTTTGCAGTGTTGTGGAATTTTCCTCTTTACCTTTCTCATCTTTCTATCCACCAAATATTTTCCAACAGCCACAATCTAACAATAAAAGCAAAATATTTGAAGCACCAAGGAATAAAAAGCCCTGATTCAAACACAGCCACAAGAGAGGTCAAAATGTCAGAAGAAACACACTTTAAAAATGGAGTGAATAAAACGTATTAAAATAAGTCTGCTTTACAGGACCTGATTATGACATTTTCTCTACAAGAAGATCTCATGTGCTGTCTGTGCCTTTTACATATCGCACAATTATCAGGTGAAATTCTGTAAACTCAGAACTATAAGTATATATTTTACAGGTAGTACTTCCTTTTGTTTAATTCTATAAATACAGGTAACGGAAAATTCTCTTTTGATTCAGTATGTCCAAAAGATGCTGAGGATGGCAGGATCCAGGATAAAAGCAGAAAGACAGACAAAGGTATTTTTTAACTCTAAGGAGGAGGGATAGATACAGTCAACAGTATCACATTGATGGCTTTTTAAATAGTTGTTATTCCAGGGAGCACTTAAAAAATTTAAAGATCTCCAGATCTTTATAGTTTACAATCAGTATAACTAATTTTCAAAGTGTGTTTAGTGTTCAAGTGATTTTTAGTATATAAAGGACGTTAAATGGATGAGAAGTGAGTTTGGGGAAGAAATTACCTATTTGTACAATCCTAGGCATCCAGAAAGTCAGAATACAATCAGCTTTCTGAAGTCAAAGGGACCATTTAATATTTCCAAGTTAAAGAACAATATTACAACAGAAAGTGCCCTTTTGCAAAATCAACAGAATTTAAGTTCTGAAAGAGAAGAAAAGGTAAGAGATGGATTTCAAAAATGATTTTACTGCTTTAAGGATGAGTATTGCCTGCTGCAGTCTTGTGGTCTTAGGAATTTTCTATTTCCTTTTCTCAGACCACAGATAATCTAAACAGAGCCTGTAACTCAGGATGTGTTCTGTTTATTGATGGCAGTAGAAAATATCATCCTCTCAATTCTAGGGACAATTATTATAGCTCAGAGCCCTCGTTCCTCAAGAACAGTCAATCTGCAGAGATGTTTTATTTTCTCTGTTGATTTAGATTAGCTTATAGCAACCTTCCAACCCCTGAAAGAGGCTGTTAGAAGGCTGGGAAAGACTGTTCACAAGGACTGGAAATGATAGGATGAGGGGTCATGGTTTGAAGCTGGAAAAGAGCAGCAGACTGAGGCTCAACAAGAGAAAAAAGCTCTTGAATCTGAGGGTGGTGGATCCCCAGAACAGGCTGTCTAGAGACATGGTTGAGGCCCCATCACTGGAACCATTCAAGGTCAGGCTGGCTGGGGTTCTGGGCAATCTGTTCTGGTTAGAGATGGCCCTGCTTGTTGTAGTGGGCTTGGACTAGATGGCCTTTGGAGGTCCATTCCAACCCAATACATTCTACGATTCTATGAGAAACGTGGAGTTTCTCATACGTAGGTGGGAGTGGAACCAGAGCATCCCAAACTCACCTATCTTCTTTGTGAAAGATATGGAAGAGATATACAATGGATACACACCTTGCATTCAGTTCCTAACACTTGGCCATGCTTTGGTCCATTCTTTTTGTTAGTTTGACTTTAAAAATGTATGTACATACTTTATTCCTTATCCGTGTTTTTGCATCCATCCACACTTTTCTACCTCTGCTGAAGTTTTGCATAAAAGCACCTTCCTGCAAAATGAAAATAGCTCAGTATCTCACCCAAACAGAATCTGATGTCCTTTACTCATGTGCATAAAGCAGTTAAATTCTCAGTGAATCTGCACATTTGTTTCACAGAGCTCTGCAGCATAATGCCTGTTTCTGGGTATGCTCCCATGTAATTGGGAGGCTGAGTTGGGTGGTTGATTCTGCAGCTTCTCTAAGTCAATGGAGAAAATCACACATTTGTGAAGCCTGACTGTTCTTGAGGAAGGGGCATCTACACTATAGTACGTGTCTCTAGATGTGAGAGGGTCATCTTTTCTATTTCCTTTTCTCAGACCACAAATAATCTGAACAGGGACTGTAATTCAGGATGTGATTTGTGTATTGGTGGCAATCAAAAATATCACCCATAAGATGCACATCAGAGGAAAGGTCAATGTCCTGGAAAAACTGCAGCTCCCACGAGCCCTTACACTGAGTTCACAGAGCAAAGTGTAACCCAGTCTGGAGCAGGTTATGGACGCAGGAGTTTATCATTCCTGAAATCACAGAATCATTAAGGTTGGAAGAGACCTCCAAGATCATCCAGTCCAACCATCAACCCAACCCCACACTGCCCATTAAACTGTATTCACCTGGGCCACATCTACATTCTTTTAACCATTCCAGGGACGTTGACTCTACCCCCTCCCTGGGCAGCCCGTTCCAACCCCTGACCGCTCTGTCAGGGAAGACGTTTTTCCTGATGTCACATCTAACCCTCCCCTGGCACAACTTGAGGACATTTCCTCCAACAAAAAACAGTCACTGATGCTTTTTATCTCACTGAGCTCTTTCTTCAGCATAGATGGATCCAGAGTGAAAATAATCTGAGTTACATAATTAGAAGCAATACAGAGCCCCTTAATTTTAGCGGCCCTTGTGCTCTGGGTGTGCCCAAAGGCACAGCATTTGAGGAGGTAAAGTTGAAATCTTGGGTCCTAAGAAACTTGGAAGATTGTAAATCCAAACCAGTTCCAACAAATACTCCCAGCCATTTCTTTCAAGAGTTGTACAAGAGTCT
This sequence comes from Rhinopomastus cyanomelas, assembly GCA_013400115.1. Classification (NCBI taxonomy): domain Eukaryota; kingdom Metazoa; phylum Chordata; class Aves; order Bucerotiformes; family Rhinopomastidae; genus Rhinopomastus; species Rhinopomastus cyanomelas. The sequence goes on along the minus strand of VXBP01003566.1, from coordinate 1,004,314 downwards.
GACTGTCATTTTGGGGCAGCCAGAAGAGAAGTAGTAGAACAGCATAACTTTTGCATTATAAACCTGTCTGAGTATTTCTGGCCTTACTGTGAAATTAAAGTTACACTTCACGATTTAACTTTCTGTCTGCCTAGCAGGTTTTTCTGCACAAATCTAGCTGAAGAAAATTGGCCCATTTGAAGTGGATGTTGGATGGGGCATTTCTGCACCATCAGGAGAACGGCTGCACATTTTTTTAATTGTTTCCCTCACACATAATTTATAAACAGCCTTATAAAGATGTTTTCCTTGTTTCACTCCCCACTGAATTAAGAATGCACACAAGCAGTTGCCAGTTGGCCTATGTGATAGTCATTCCAGCAGGCAGCGATGAGAAAGTATGAAGTATTCTTTGGAAGAACCTCCTTTCTGTGCACAATGCGCTAGACTTTGCAGAGCTCAAAGTAGATGCCTTTGATTCACTGCTGGCCACGTCCTTTGGCTTGAGAAGAAGGAAGAATTTCCTAATTGGTGAACAAAATGGATAAAAATAGGAAGTCCTGCATGTGCTACTTGTGATCCCCTTCACAATATTTGATATCTCATTGCAGTTTCAGGGATTATATTCTCCTGAGATCTTGATGATGAGTCAAGATAGAAGTCTCTTGTTGCTGTAGGCACGCGTGGTGTTTGTTTCCCTCCAACTCCTGTTTTTCTCACACACACACAGAGCCACTCAAGCTGATGACTGCCACATAGTCCTTTGTTATGGTTCTTGTACAAGTGGTCAGTGGGGCAAAGTCATGCTTTCCTGCAAAACACCATCATGCTGACATACAGAAGTACATTTGAGGTATGTGGAAAGGAAGGACAAAGGCCAAACTATTTTGTACTGCCAACTTATCAGTCACAAGCTGTATGAAAAGGTGTGAGTGGAGCTTCTGGTGTGTTGCTGACAGAGAGAGAAGTCAATTCCCTCCACTGGTGTCTCTAGAGCTGTTCAAAGTGAACAGACAAGGAGATGATTATTTCATTTCATTGCACAAAAACCAAAAGTCAAACAGTTTTCAAAAGCATAGAGAAAAAACACCCAACCATGGAAGATAAAAATAAAGAGAATGTCTAAAACTGAGCACAGGCAGCACAGTTCCACGGTGAGACCCAAGGCACTGGCACTAGACAGGGCTGCAAGAGCTCCCTGCCCTGCTCCACCGACCCCCTGACTGAGAGCCATGAAGGCAGACAACCTCTGGTTTGTTGCAGGAATTAGCTGCCTAGAGCCACTAGGTCCAGCTGGAAGAACACTCCCCACTCCCAGACTGGCCTGGTGAGCTCTTGCACTGGGTAACTCCAGCAAACCTAGAGAAGATGCGAACAACAGAAGGTTAATTTTTCACTCCACCATTCATTTCTTGCTTTCAGCTCTCAGTCAAGCCTGAAAGACATCCAGACCCTGAGACCAATACCCAATCCTGAACACACTGGAAGAGCAGCCACCTGACACGAAGCTTTAGAAGTCCCTAGCGTGTAAGAAATCTCCTTGCTCTGCCCAGCTGCTCGCATGGTGAAGCTGTGAGCTTTGGGTGCAGCATGATGCAGCACCCAGAGGGGACACATGCCTCTGTCCCAGGGCTCTCTCGTGAGAAAGATGTGAGTTGAAAAAAATTAATCTTTTCATGTTAGGATCCCAATTCATAGATGGCTAAGAAAACTACTGGTTAATCTTAGCAGGCTTCTTCTCCTCAGAGAATAAACAAATGGTGAAGGCATCTTACACTGATTTCAGGAACACACAACTCTGTGCCCCCTTTTAGCATCAAATTGGGTAAACTGTGACACTGGCAGCATGTTCTCCTCTTTTCTGGCTTCATGTGAGAAGGTGGTGTGAAGAGTCAGGTAGAGAGGCAGATCTGCTTTTCCTTGCCACACTAGTGGCTTCCAAAAACAGAAGAAAAACATTGGTTAGCTGACTCAAGCTGACCTCTCCCCTCTTTATGTCCTGTTTCCTGTTCCCCCTACACTGAACCCTTTCTCCATCCCTTTCCACCATCCTCAGCACTCTTAACTCAGCATGAAGACTCTGTGCAGCAGCCAACAGAGAGGTCCTGTCCCCAGATCCCAACCAGAGCAGAGTAATCCTATAGGTAACTTGCATAAATGTCACTCCTCCACACAGGTCTGGTGGGTGGACATTCCAGTTTCACTGAGATTTGCACAATGTCCTGGAAGTTTCCAGTCTGGAGATGCTGCTAAGCACCCAAATCTTGTGCTAATCTCTACTGCAATGGCTGGTTTTTCATGTTTCTGAAAATCAGAGTCTGGGGGGATGGGACAGAGATCTGGAGGAGCAAGCAAAGAGAGCAGTAGAGTCATCTGTGCCGTTTCTTCACAGGATGACTGAAGTTCTACATGATTTATACTATTTTCAGTCACTTTTCCGGATTCAGTTCAGATCCCCTTCCTCACACTTTGTTGACAAACCTGTTGACTGCAGCAGAGGTCAGTGTGAAGTTGGTCTCACAAACATTAAACAGCACCTCCTGTTTCCATGTTGATTTTTATTTTCAAAGCAGCAGGGCAACCTTGGCACTTTCTAAAGGCCACAAATCTGTTAAAATCCCTTCAAGAACAGTAATGGCACTAAGAAAACTGACACCCAATAGTCCAAATCAAGCGATGTCATTCAAAAGGACTGGGGAACACTCAGCTGTCAGTAGTGTTATAAAGCACCGACATCCAAACTTGTAGATTTAAGTTCGTTGGGCAAACTTACAGAAATACTTCTACAAAACTCTGGGTGTTTTCCAATGTAGTTTGGAAAGTGTAGATGAATGAATTTCATCCTTTCTTGAACCTTCACACAAACTTTTAAAACATGATGGCTGCTGCTAACTCCTGCCTTGCACAATTATGAACAACCCTGTTTTCCTAAGAAACTGGCCTTTGTAGAGCTGTGCTTCGCCATGTGCCTGTTTGTTTCTTCCCCTCATACCCAAAAGTCTGTTTTCACCTCTCCTACATATAAGCCCTGGGTGATACCTCATGATAAATCAAGATAAAAAGAGTAGAAAAATGGCAAAGCAGAGTTTTCCTTGGTATCAAAGCAGTATTAAAACTTCTCACTAATGAATGTAATCATCTCAGTCACCCAAACATCCTCAGGTCTCAGAAATAAAGGTGTTTCCGTTGCATTGAAACACAACCCTTCCTTCACGCTGGAGTGCTGACTGAAATTGGTAGAATCACAGTTATCAGGCTATTCATGTTTTCTAGACAAGTGCCCAAAAAAACCCCAAACAATTGCCTCAAAAAATTCTGTCATAGAATCATAGAATCATTAGGGATTGGAAGGGACCTCGAAAGATCATCCAGTCCAACCTCTGCCACAGCAGGATCACCTAGACCAAGTCACACAGGAACACTGTCAGATTATTCCTTCATAGTTCTGTTTGTCCATCCTGACTGCTCCTGGTTAGATTCTGTGGTTCCATTCCACAAAAAGCACTTTATTTCTAGGCATATTTCTAGAAATGATACCCATCAACACAGAGGTTAGACTTCACAACTGGGCGTTGGATGCCTTCTGCTCATTTCAGACTCCACCATGTAGGTTGATGCCATTTTGTGTCAGGGAGACGCAGGCGGACCCGTCGATTTCCAGCAGGACTCATCAAAGGAGATCTCGAAAGGGTTCAGCCTCACAAGTCCAGCCTCTGCATTAGAAGTGGTAGATTCCAAGGTGCAGTGAGGCCTCTGAAAGGCTTTTCAAATATTTTTACAAGAAATGGAGAGATTTTGTCCTTGAGAATTCCATGTGCCTTGCGGAGGGCTCATAAATAAACAGCTTTCAGGATACAGTTTCACACTTCAGCTAACTCAACAAAGCAGAATATGAACCCCTATGATTTCCAGGGCACAATGTTCCTCACAGAGCCTCACAAAATGCAGAAGCACTTTCTGACAAGCTTGGCCTCCATCATTACCTGCGTTACTGAGGCTGTCTGGTCAGCCCAGTCACACCTGTGTCTCTGCTTTCACTGCTGGGTTCTCAGTGCTCGCTGGTACCACACTCACCCTTTCACCTTTCTCAAAACCCTTCCCTTCTCATTTTGGCTGGTGTTGGGTTTTGTTGGTTTTGAGGGGTGATGATGTTTTTTCAAACACTTCTTGTTTCTCTCAATTTTGAACTGGTGGATCCATCAGTGTAGCAGAGCATCGTGCTGTGATTCTGTGAGCAAACACCACAGCCACAGATCACACATCTGTTCACTGCAGGCAAGACCAAGAACATACCCATTAAAAAGGTCCTGTCTCAGTAGCTGTTAATTGAAGTGGTGGTTGCAGGGAACACGACACAAAACCCCTACTGCAAAAACTGCCTGCTGCCTGCTTCGGTTTCAATCCCATCCAAGTTGTTTGATCTATCCTGTTACAAGAGAAGAGCGTTCAATATCTCACCTTGCTGCACAGTCTAAGCAACCTCCGTGCCCCTCATGATGATCCCTTTCAGTGGGCTTCTGCACAGGGGGCTGAGCTACAGCTTCTGAGCTGCTCCTGGCCGCTTTATCAGATCCTAAACCAGGCTGAAGTGACCAGCGCTGCCTTTGGCTTTGCTGCTTCCTGCTGCTCCTAGGGCTTTTCCTGACAGTTTCTCAGCTCCTCATTCAGGCTACCTGTGAAACAAGTCTGCTGCCAGGATCGACTGGCCACACTCTTCCCTAGAGGCAAAAACCATTAATGACATCTAGACACACAGTGATTTGATTTTTCAGGTCAGTGCTAAACCCACAATATTTCATTTGTATTTTCACCTTATTTTGCAAATAATATTTTTACTGATAATAAAATAACAGTTTATGGAAATAAAAATGGGAACCAAATATTTTATTTAAGGCATTTGATTGTCTCGCCACTGAAACTTAATTTACTGAAATTTACTGAAAATTACAGCCGTTTTATTTCAGTATTAGCATAAATTATATTTCAGTAAATTATATGTTGAAATATTTTTGTTTTCATAAGTAAAACCGAAGAGATTTCAGTTTGAGTGTGTCAAATAAGTATTCATAGGGTCATAGAATCATCAGAGATTGGAAGGGACCTTGAAAAATCATCTAGTCCAATGCCCCTGCCACAGCAGGATCACCTAGACCAAGTCATACAGGAACACATCCAGGCAGGTTTTAAACATCTCTGGAGAAGGAGACTCCACAACCTCCCTGGGAAGCCTGTTCTAGTGCTCCGTCACCCTCACTGGGAAGAAGTTCCTTCTCATATTGATGTGGAACCTCCTATGTTCCAGCTTGCACCCATTGCCCCTTGTCCTACCACTAGATGACATTGAGAAGAGCCTGGCTCCATCCTCCTGACACCCACCCCTCAAATATTTGTAGACATTAATGAGGTCACCCCTCAGTCTCCTCTTTTCCAGGCTAAAGACACCCAGCTCCCTCAGCCTCTCCTCATCAGGGAGGTGCTCCACTTCATCATCCTCATTGCCCTACGCTGGACTCTCTCCAGCAGCTCCACATCCCTCTTGAACTGAGTAGCCCAGAACTGGACACAATACTCCAGATGTGGTCTCACCAGGACAGAGTAGAGGGGGAGAAGAACCTCTCTCAGTCTGCTAACCACCCCTCTTCTCATCCACCCCAGGATGCTGTTGGTCCCCTTGGCCACAAGGGCACATTGCTGGCTCATGGTCATCCTGCTTTCTACCAGGTCCCTTTCTCCTACACTTTTCTCTAACTGGTCAGTCCCCAACCTATACTGGTACCTTGGGTTGTTCCTGCCCGGATGCAAGACTCTACACTTACCCTTGTTATAGTTCATTATGTTTCTCCTTGCCCAGCTCTCCAGCCTGTCCAGGTCTCACTGAATGCCAGCACAGCCTGCTTTGTGCTGCTCCTTCACATTCTGGGGTGGGAGGGCTTTTTCCTAATCGAGACCTTTCACCAAATCAGAGAACAGATAAAACAATGAATACAGGGACCATGGGCAGAGCAAGTACTTTTACGTAGTGATTGAACCTTCTTTTGTGCAACCCACATATGTATAATTTTTAGTGCAGGTGAGCTGAAAGAAGGACGTTTGACTGAAAAAAAAACATGTTGAATTATAGAACAAAGCTGACAGAACTGTTGGCATCTCGTAGGGACAGAGCACGAATTACTTCAATGACAGTGAAGTCTAAAGGTGAATAAAAGGGGCTTTTCAGTAACTTGTGGGCTCACCTGGCTGTTATCTAAATGACGGCCACATCCATGGGCTGTTTTGCAGCAGGAACAGCTCTGCTTGCAAACATGAGCCCACAGGGCAATTTGTAAAAGCTGCCTGGAGCTCCTTTTCTCCCTCAAACAGTGGTCAGACCGTGGAGAAGTTGGTGGTCTGATGGTGGCAGATGTCACCATCCTTTCACCCATGGCGGGAAGAAGGGCTGCGGGTGTGGCGGTGGCCCGGGCTGGCTGGCTGACCTCCCTGTGACTCGGGGCAGGCAGAAACAGAAGGATTCTGTGCTCCACCAGAGCTGGGCCTTCCCGTGACCCAGGCGAAACCCTGCAGCCGCTTTCCCACAACGCCGCGCCGAAGCCTGGCTGCAGCTCTCCGTTTATTTGTTCAGGTGAGTAGAGGCTGTATCAAGTACTGGTTTCTCAGTTGCTTTTAATTAGGCTTCTGGAAGCCACTCTTTCATCTCGGGCAAAGTCTGCGTCACTTCGCTCCAGCTATTTTCAGTTCTAAAGCCGCGGGTTTGCTTTCATGCGGCTAATTGAAGGCACACGGGAAAGCAGAAAAGGGCTAATCCCAACGATCGGAGATATTTTACGGTTAGGGTAAAACCACATGATTTTTATCTGCAGAGAACCACTTTCTCAATTTTAACCTCACAACTGCTTTCCTGAGGGGAGACAGGGCAGCTTACGGGAGAAATCAGCTGTAATGGCGTGAGACCCTCACAGGGTCCCGCATGCTGTATGGGAAGGTCAAGCAGATGGTGGAGACCTGATGTGCTACAATAGACAGTCTTTATTCCTGCACTTCTGGTCACCTCATAGAATCATCAAAATCAGTATCAATAAGGCTGGAAAAGACCTCCAAGATCATCCTGTCCAACCATCAGCCCAACCTCACCATGCCCACTAAACCCTCTTCCCTAGGGCCACAGGTACTCCTCCAGGGATGGCAACTCCACCCCCCTCCCTGGGCAGCCTGTTCCAACCCCGATCAAATACTTGTCTCCCAGGTAAGCGGGTGAGGAAAGCTGGAAAAAGTCTGACAGAAGGACAACTAAGCTTTCAAGGTGCTGTGTAAGGGTTTTTGAGATATGTGGCTGCCATAAAGAGCAGGTGGACTCCTGTGATGTGAATTATATTTGTGGGTTTGAAAATGGAACAATAAAAGACATTTCACCAGCTTACCTGACACCTCATCTCAAATACTGTGTCCAGTTCTGGTGTCCCCAACACCAGGACACAGAACTGTTGGAGCAAGTCCAGAGGAGGTCACAAAAATGATCCAAGGGCTGGAGCACTTTTACTGTGAGGATAGGCTGAGGGTGTCGGGGTTGTTCAGTCTAGGGAATAGAAGACTCAAGGGGAATCTTAGACCTGCCTTCTAGTACCTGAAGGGAACCTTCAGGAAGGTTGGAGAAGGACTTTTCCCAAGGGGACCTAGTGATAGAAAAAGGGGAAATGTTTTGAAACTGAAGAAGAGCAGGTTGAGACTAGAGTATAGGAAGAAGTTCTTCAGTACAAGGGCAAAGTGATTCTGGAATTTCCTGGAGAGGCTGTGGCTGCCCCCTCCCTGGAGGTGTTCAAGGCCAGGTTGGATGAGGCCTAGAGCAACCAAGTCTGGTTGACGGCTGTCGCTGCCCATGATGGGGGGCTGGAGTAGATGATCTCTGAGATCTCTTCGAACTGGAGGATGGAGCTGGGCTATTCTCAGTGTCATGTAGTGATAGGATGAGGGACAATGGTTGTAAGCTGGGACATAGAAGGTTCCACATCAACCTGAGAAGGAAATTCTTCACAGTGAGGGTGACACAGCACTGGAACAGGTTGCCCAGGGTGGTTGTGGAGTCTCCTTCACTGGAGATGTTCAAGACCCTCCTGGATGTGTTCCTGTGTGACTTGGTCTGGGTGATCCTGCTGTGTCGGAGGATTGGACTAGATGATCTTTCGAGGTCCCTTCCAATCCATAATGATTCTATGATTCTATGATTCTACAATTCTGTGATTCATAGCTACTGCCCAAGTTCTCTGCTCTAACAGCTGCACCATGTACAGCTCAAATCCACCGCATGACCTCTGCCTTGGCGCACAGCAGGACCTCAGCTCTGTGTGACTGCTGCATGTTGTGGCACGTTGCCATGTGCATTGCTGTGTGGGTTTGTGTGCTGCTGTTCCCATGCATCTGCCTGCCTGCTCCCTCAGGCAGACACACGCATCCATGCTGCTGCTCCCAGGAGCTGCTCTTCTGCACAACGGCTGTGTGCATCGCACCTCATGGACACTCAGCATTCACAAGGCACCTTATCGTCTCTGTGGCTCTCAACATATGAAGACAACACTAATGACAGCTTTAGAGCTACAGTCACACACACACACACACACACACACACACACAGAGTAGAGGAACTGGGGGACAGGTAGTGCACAATTACTTCAATTGCCTGGACTGTGTATGAGGTTAAACCTGTTGTGAGCCCAGCCCACAGTCTGATACCTCTAAAGCACCTTCTCACACCAACAACTGTTTGCAATCAGGAACAGGCCCAAGGAGGGCGTTGAGTTGCCATCCCTGAAGGTGCTTAAAGACCATCAGGATGTGGTCTTAGAGATCTGGTCTAATGGTGAACTTGGTAGAGGCAGGTTTATTTGTTGGCCTTGATGATCTTTTCCGACCTGAATGACTCTATGATTCTGTAGCATATGTTTATGCATACATACATCTATAAATATATAAAAATACCTATATATATATAAAATACATATAAATATCTATATAAATACATATAAATGTATGCACACACCAGTTTGCAGTCATCTGTCTTTCATGCTGGATTAATCTTTTCTGGCTGGCTGGTGTAGTGGGCACCACACAGGCATGTGAGCATCAGGGAAGAAGTGAGATGAGCCAGAGAGATCAGAGATACCACTGGTGTCCTAGGTTGTGGGAAATTTGGACACTTTCCTTCCTCTCCCAGTTCACAGACCTGTAGGAATTCAGGAAATCACCAGGTTTTTGTTCACTGCAACTTGATTATCTAGATGAATGGACTGGACAAAGTTTTGCTGCTCTTTAATTTGTCCCTGCACACCCTACAGACCATGGGACAAACTTTTCACTCGAGAACAAGTGCACAACCTCTGGACTCACAGAACTGTCTGCCTGTACCTGGGGTAAAACTGTTGGTGATGGGAATGCCTAGAGGCTGTGCTCTGGGTTAACATAACCAGAACAAGCCCAAAGACTTTCAATTCAAAAGATGCAAATCAGTAGGATATTAGCAGGGTAGAGAGGCAGGAAGGAGGCAGCGAGAGTGACAGTCACCAGCAAGCACAGTGCTCTACTTTTTTCTTCTTTTGAGCAAGGAATTAGCTAAACAATTCATTTGTCAGACTAAACTACTTGATCATTTGAAAACGAAAATGAATGTGTTGTGGGAAGGTTTTAAGTCATTGGAGGAGTTTGTCCTGGTCGTTTTATTGAGCAGCAAGTTTCAGGAAGCCAGTCCTCTGTTTGAAGGGCTGACATAACACCCATGACTTTTCACTCTGAAGCGACACTTTTTCACCTCACAGGCAATCTGCAGCTTCTAAAGCATTTTTAAAGGATTAATTAATTTGAAACAGAAAACAAACAGCTCCTATCTCCTGCTTTTCAAGAAAATCTGAAAAGTTCTGCTTTGGTTTAAACAAATGTTTTTCCTTCTGATACTTCTGCTCAGCAGATGAGCTGAAACCCCACTACTCATCCAGTCCCTACATAGGTAAGTGCAGTTGCAGAATGAGGAAGGCTACATAAATGATGCTTGGCAGTCCCTTCTACTACTTTATTTGCTGGCTACTTTCTTGTAGCTGCAGAGTACAAGTGGCTTCCAGTGCAGGAGTGGAACGATGTGAAGTTGTAGGTCTAGCTCACAGTGGTTACGGGTTCATATTTTGCATATGGAGCCATTATTCCAACTACTAGATCATCACCAAGAGAAGCCATTTAAAATATCTTTATGGCCCATATCCTGACAGGGAAGTAGTTGTAAAAAGGCCATAAACTGTGCCAAGAAGCATAAAAAGGAGTTGGTGTTCTGCNCCAGATGGGCCCTGGAGCACAAGCTGGAGGTGGGATTTGCAGAGCCGGCCCTTTTCATCTGCCATTTCTTATCCTCACCCTGCAGCTTCAGCCTGTGTTGTGCAGCCTGCCCGTTCTTTAGCTCTGGCTGGACTTGCTGTCTCATGTCCCTGTCACCTCCTTCCCTCTGTACCTGGGCTTCTCTTTTGCTGTTCCCAACCAGATAAGAGACTGCACGCTGCAGTGCTTTGCTCCTCCAGCCATGCTATGACATGCAAGAGACCACAAACCCTGTCCTCAGCACCCACCAGAGCTGCCTCAGGCCTTGCTTCAAGGTGACGTGGAGCAGAGGAAGCCAAATGGGTTGGTTCTGGAGGAGTTTCCAGTTCTGGTTTCATCCCCGGGCAGCAGTGAGGTTGGAGATTCAATAACTAGGTCTGAATCCTACATCCTCTCTTCTCTGTCTCCCCTGAGACTCTTCAGTGAAAACACTGTGGCAGCTGGTGGCCAAGTGGACTTTGTCTGCTTTTGCACCACCACAGACTCCCAGGCAGGACACGGGAATATTCCCACAGGATTTAGCCCTTACGTATAAAGCCTCATGTGCTCCTGCTTTGGCTTCTGCTCTCTCTCTTTCAAGCAGCATCTTGAGTTTCTGAGCTTATGAATGTGTGGAAGTTTTGGGAAAGTTTTAGTGCCGTTAGAGTGACTTGGGTTTTTCCTGAAGGAACATCCTTCTTTAGTCTTCTCGACAAAACCTACCAATGGCGACTGCAAAGGGGGGATCCTCACGCTACCTGTTCTCTTTTACCTTGCAGTGCTGGTTCAGACAGACCATGCACCGAGTAGGTGAAGTCCCAGGCTCTTTGGGGGTGTCACAACTTTGCATCTGTGCAGAAGAACACTAATGTAAATAAGAAGAGGGCTGCAATGAGCAAGTGTTGGGGTGTGAATTCAATCTTTACTTTGGCAAAACCCCCCACCGCCTGCGATGAGGATTTCCATGCATGACAGCGGAGCAAACGCTGTCTGCTAGTTTTCATAACCTCTGAACGTGCTTGTGAGCTCTTACACGTATGCTTAGTCACACTGGGATGACTCTGGTGAGTAACTCCTCACCTACCTTGCTGTAGGTTGTTCAGTCCCCATTCAGGGCTTCCCATAAATTCAGCCTTTGTAGACAGCAGCAACAGCAGAGCTTAGATTTTAGCTGTTCTTGCATAACTCCTGCAACTGAGAACCACCAAATCCAGAGTGAAGGAGGCAGTTATTGCACGACTTGCTGGCACAGCACATGTTAACCCTCTGCTATGGAGACAAACCTACTGGTGCTAAATAATGGCTCCCTTTCAGTGTCCTCACTTACACTGCTCCTTGCCAGGCTCTGTTAGAGTAGACTTGGCCAGCACCGAACTCTGCAGCAGAGCCTGAGGCTCCATCCCTACATTTCTCTCTGACAGATCTCAGCTAATGTGTCTCACTTTGTCAAGCAAGAGGGAAAAACTTACTTTACCATTTCTAGCTCTGCTCCCCACTGTGCTGCTTTATATGCTCCTTGTCTGACCTATATATTCCAGAGGTGTCCCATGCATGCAAAGACTCTGCTGAAGCCAGGACTAGAGGAAGGTAATCCAGGCATTAACACCACAGTCAGTAACGTCCTTCCTCCAAAAGCACGCCAAGTTCCAGAGGGTTTGTGGGGCTGCAGGTGACGACGGATGCTACTTGGGTACTGCTGCAGTTGTCGCTGGCACTGAGGACTTCATTTTGCAGGACAACATGTTCATTTGTCTCCCTCGCTTACTGTTCTGCCTTGCAAAGCAAGTCATCCACACCTGGGATTTGCTAGGATCCACAACATCCTTCTCCCTCACCCATTCCACTTGTAAAGTTGTTCTTGGACTCTCCAACTGAATTGGTGCCTATAGAAAACACAGCCAGGGAAGGTGGTCCAACCTCACCAACTTTCCCCAAGGGCTCATAGGTTAAAGCCCTCGCTGAGGATGGGGGAAACCCTTGTTCCAATCTTTCCTGTGTCTGCAGTAATTTGAACCTGCATAAATATCCCATGTGCCAGAGAGACAGTGAGTGATGGTGTCACTGGCCACACACAAAGCCTCCCCTTGGGATGACTGACACAGAGCTCCGTATTCCCACATAAAAGTCCTGACCTCTAGACCTCACCTTCTCCAGTCTAGTAAAGAGTTATTACTCAAACAGTGAAACAGCTAAAGTGGTGGGAAAGGCCAGGCCCCGACCACCACAGGCATCGTGGTCATGGCACACATACATCTTCACTGCAAGCAGAGCCTGTGCACTCAGATCACCCTGGATACTAAGATCTCACACAACCCACAGTACTTGTGACTCCAACTGTGCCCTAAGGCTGGGAGACTCATCACAACTTCTGGTGTTGAGGATGCTCATAAAAGCCCTGTGACAAATGCCCCAGCATCTTACAGACAAGTGCACTTACTAGCCATTGACTACCCAGTGAGCAGGTAGGAGCTGTCACCAACAGGAAAAGGTCTGGTTTAGGTGGTTGGAGCTACAAATCTCAGCCTGATGCCCATGGCATGAAATGTAAGTGTCACTGTCCTGAACGCTACAGCAAGGAAATCTTCTTGTGGATCCCTTGGGTGTGCTGAGAGGCAAAACCAACTCCTGCAATGTCCTCTTATAGGAGAGGAAAGATGAAGCAGAAAGGTGGAGCCTTGCAGATTTCTGATCCCCCTTTGTACACCTGATAACAGAAACACTGTAGAATCATCAAGCTTGGAAAAGATCTCCAATATCCTCAAGTCCAACTCTCCACCCTACAACCCCAAAACATAAACCATCTCCTGGTATCACAATCTGAGTCTGCTGGGCACTCACAGGTCCTTACACAGGCTCCCATGTGGGTATTTCTAGCTACATCCGTTTCGTGTGAGCATCCAGCACACCCTGGTGAGGCTCAGCTATAAATACAGCAATCACCATTCCTGATTATGAGGGAAAGCCTGTAGTTCAGGGTACGTGCCCTTCATGGCTCATACCTACTGGGTTTTGTGTATTAATGAACAGTATTTCTGTGTGTACACGCCAATTGTTTTCAAACTACAATGATTTTGCCAGGGGGCATTTTCCTACTGAGCAGTGACTATATCTACACTTTCTAGGAGGAAGTACACAGGGCATATATCTGCCTTCTTACTTGCAGGTGCTTCTGGAAGAGTGTCTGTGTAAAATATAAATGTCAAACAGGACCCTAATATGTGGTGTTGCCAAGGCACAGTCTAACTGGGAAGTTAGGTTGTGGACAAGCAGCAACAGCATGTTAAATTGCTTGGACATGGAGAGTTAACCTAAAGTCTCACAAATAGTGTGTGACTGCTTTCCATTCCTGATAACAGTTCCTGAGACATGGTGCACTTCCAGAAGAATGACCTGTGATCACCAGCATAGACTGAACAAAGACACAAGGGTCTCCCAGATCCTCACGTCATCAAGAGGATTTCAGAGTTCAGGTGGACAGGCACATGGCTCCTTTGGTTATGTCTGGAACTGAGAAGGGAGTGCACAGTTTGACTTTCAGAACATTTACTAATGTTTCAGAAGACACTAAGAGCTTTGTTTTCTTTAGATCCAGTGCTAAAACTAAACCAAATCAGCCTTCCATTTGCAAGCAATGCATTTAATTCCATATTTGTTTCAGTTTTCATGTTACAAAGATACGACTTAGCTTTCAGAGCATAATTGTGCTGCCCACACTCTTAGAAATGTGCCTTCTCTTTTCCTCTCCCCTCTGTCCCACGCCGTAGCAGCTTCAGGCAGCAAGCATGCCACAGCACAGAGCAGCCTGTTCTGCTAAATGCTTGGCTGCTTAGCTCAGATCAAAAAGCAGCACTGGCTTTGACCTTTGCTCATAGACTGCTCTCTGTTGCTTCTGCCTGTAGAACAGTAATTTGCACCACTTTCTCCACAGGTAGGTGTCTGTAGTTTTGTCCCTGTGTTTTAACCTCTCGGTACAGAGTTAGCAGGAATGACTGGTGTGACAGACTGGGAAAACAAGCACTCATGTGCTGCCAAGACTGGAAGGTAAGGAGAGAAAGGATAGGTCTTGGGCAAGATCTTTTGACGGGTGGAGATATTTTGTGGTACAATGTCATTCTGTCCCAAGATGCTTTAGACCAGACAGCTACAGCTGCTGTCAAAGAGAAAAGAAGCTCATTTCTGCTGATCTTGCAGCTCTGGGTAACATAAAGCAAAGGGTTCTTCTAGCTGGCATTGCTGATGTAGAAGGCTAAGCTGTATATAATGTTTTTGGTGCACCACGATGTGTTAGTCCTAAGGGAACTCAAGCATCCAGGAAAGACTGAAGTTTGACTCGTGGGTGGAAGCTTTGCAGCCCACAGATATGTCTAAATCCAAAGGACATCCTGAGGAAGTGAGTCTGGAAGGGGACTTTCTCATGCTGTAGCTCCCAGCTATTAACAGCAGTGTGCTCTGCAGCACCAATCACGCATCAGAAAGGCCATCACTTCTCAGAGACGAAGGCTATTAAATCTGTTAAGGAACCCAGCCTTTGGAATAGCACATGGCATGCTGCTGATACTCCCTCTCCAAACACAGTGTATTGCAGCCATAAATGGTGACATTAGGAATGACAGGCTGAGACTCGCCGCCTGACTGCGTGCCAGATGGGTCTGAGCTTTGCACAGCCACCAACTCTGAGGAGTGCCCTTGGCCCCTCAGATGCTTTAGGTACAGTTGGACCAGCCAAGTCTTTAAAAAAGTCTTTCTACAAGAGATACTGAACAAATGTGGGCACTTAAATGAGACACATAAACACATAATCACAGGATCACAGGATCACAGAACATTAGGGACCTTGAAAGATCATCTAGTCCAAGCCCCCTGCCAGAGCAGATATATAAATGTATAATGAGATGTACATACATATAATGAGAGATATTAATGTAGAAGGATGGTATTTTACAGTGTCGTGTGAACATACTTTAGTTTTTGAAATTTTGACCCAAGTCTTCATTACTAGCAGCTGGGCAGCCCCAAATACATGACAGTACGTGAGTGGAAGTAATTACAACTCTTTCCTTTGACTTTCATTAAGACTCTTTTCCAGAGTGTCCCCCTGACACAAACCCATCTCCATCATTGTTCCAGATACCCTAAAAGCGAGGCTGTTTACTCTATGTGTACATTAGTGTCTCATCTCTCTTCCCACCAGGGAGATAAATGAACAGCTGAAAGAAACAGAGTGAGGGAAAAGGCAAAAATAGCAGCTGCCGCAGGATGAGTGATGAAACGTACATACTGGTTTGTAAAAACGTCAGGAAGGGCTTCATTCCGAGTCTGCAAAGCACTGGACTGCTGTGGAGGTCACAGCTTCATAATCTGGCAGCAGTTCTGTCACGGGAGACCTCCTAGTGAAGAGGTCCCAGGACCACACGGGCACACAGACGTGCACACGCACACTCACATCCTGAACACATCGGGTGTTCCCTGGCACCATGGGAACAACACAGCTAGCAGGGTTTGCTTGTGGAAGTCCTGCAATGATTTCATATCTCCATTCCTTGAATTTATGGCACAGAACTGGTTCTGTTCTACAAATGTGGAGATCCTGAGCCAGTAAGCCTGGAACTAGAGACAGGTTGGAAGAAAAGACGGGAACAAATATGGACAGTTAGTCAGGCAGCTACAGAGAACTTGAGACTGTTTAGAGCCTAGGTAATGCCTAACTGCCACAATCACTGCTGACAATCTCATCAAAAGGCTAAACACTACAGAAATGTGGAAAGCAAAGTGTGCTTCCTGCATTTTAAAGATCTACAGCGCTGAGGTGAAGCCCCTTGGAAGGACAGATGTTGATACTGTCACGTGTGTTTTATTGAGAGTTCTTCAGTACTTATGTTTTTCACAACAGGGATGAATCCTCAAAGAAAGGGTCACTCACTACCAGCAAATTACTGAGGGACCTGTGCAAAAGAAAGTCTTTCAGAAGCTCTCACAGAAATGGTAGGGACTCTCTGATCCTGCACAGAGAAACACCACTTTGGAGCAATCACAGAATCATTAGGGATTGGAAGGGACCTCAAAAGATCATCTAGTCTAATCCCCCTGCAATGGCTTGTCACTGCTCTTGCGCGGCAGCTGCAGAGTTTGAAATGTTCTCAGTAAAGGGTTTCAAAGGCTATCTGGTGCAGCCATTCTTTACATTCATATCCTGCCTGCTGTGGTCTTTCTCCATCTTCCTGTACTGCTACAGTAACATCTCGTGGAAAAGCTCTACTAGAGCAAACTACCCTCAAATACTCCACAACCACTACGCAATTGTAAGGGTCAGCTTAGCAAGCTGCTTGAAGGAAAAAATTAGGTCTTGGAAGTGGTTTTAGGTGGTGTAGATTTCAAATAAGAAATTAGTTCAGATCACACAAAGAAATAAGATGGGAGGAAGGTCATTATGTTCCAGCAGAGGAGCAGAATTTATTTCCCCAGCCTCAAAGTTACAATAATATTCAGGGATCCAGAGACATTTTGGATCAAGTATTAAAACCCTGCCTTCTAGAGAGCAAGACTGGCAAGTGTTTGCATTTTGTAAAGGCCAGAGAGCTGGGAGGAAGGAGAGTGACACCATGGCAGGTCTGGAGGTTGAGCAGCACGGAAAGAAAAGTCATTTATATCAGGACACCTGATTTTGTTTTTTCTTACAAACATGGTGATCTAGAAAGGGAAACACACAGAAAACAGTCTGTGGAGGTAGATGTGTCAGTGTGAAATCCAGATGTCTTACCTCCAAAATTCAGAGGTCTGCCTGACCTAGAACACAAAGGGCTGTGTTCCAGTCAGGCACCTGTGGGCAAGCTGGATATCCAGGAATACATCAAACTATGGAAAAATTGAAGGATCATGCAGGTTCCTTCACTAGACCTTATGCCAAGCAAACTGTTGGGCTTAGGAACAGAGCCATATGGAAGAGAAGTGATTCCTGGCCACGATGCAGACACATTCATAGATGTCCTCATTTAGTGGTGAACTTGGTAGAGTAAGGTTAATGGCTTGACTTGATGATCTCAAGGGTCCTTTCACACCTGAATGATTCTATGATCACCAAATCAAACCATCAACCCAACCCCACCCTGGCCACTAAATCCTGTTCTCCAGGGCCACATCTACTTCTTTTTTGAACCCCTCCAGGGAACAGCAACTCCACCTCCTCCCTGGGCAGCCTGTTCCAACCCCTGACCACTCTGTTAGGGAAGACACTTTTCCTGATGTCCAGTCTAACCCAACCTGGCACAACTTGAGGCAGTTGCCTCTTGTCCTATCACTAGCGACTCGGGAGAAGTGTCTAACCCCCACCTCTCTACAGCCTCCACTCGGGCAGCTGTAAATGCATCCTGAAGTCCCCTGTGGATTACTTCCCTCTGTCTACTTGAAAGTTTTGAATTAGATGGAAAAAGAAGGAAAACACTTTCCTGTGCTGCAGGAATGGCAGAGGGAATAGTGTGCAGGTGTGCCCAGGGCTCAGCCTGAAAAGCCTGATGCAGTGCTGGCTCACAGCTACAGGTGTGGGCTGGCTTTTGGTGCAGGTGAAGTAGGGGGAACTCAACAAACCCATGTGAGCTGCTGTAGTTTGAGCATTTCTTGTCCAGACTTACTGGGGGTGGAAATATGCAAAGAGCCAAAGCAGGAAAGGGCCATTTGGCTTATCTTGTTCACTTCCTGAAGTCCAAACAAACTTTCACAAAAACCCCATCACACCCTATCCATCCACCCTGCTTCCCTGCACTAAGGATGGGAGAGTCTAGACAAATCTGGACTCAGCAAAAGCTTTGGAACTTCTTCTGAAAATAGGTTCCAAATATTTTGTTGAAGGCTTCAAACATGTTGGAAAACACTAGCTGGGGGGTTGAGGAGGGTTTTTTGGGTTTCTTTATTTGTTTTCACTCTAAGCAGCATTGCCAAGAGCACAGGAGAGACGGGCAGGGAGGTCTGCGCCAGTGAGCAATTACTCACCCAGTGCAGTCTCGGTGACTTCCTCAGGACACAGTTTGCCAGCAGTGACTCAGCCAGCATCACCAAAAGCCAAGAGCTGGCCCCACGTGGATATGACAGACCCCCTGGCCCTTCCACAGCAGGTGCCTTAGAAGAGCTCCTGCCTTTATACATCTCACTCCAAGTGCAGGAGCATGGTTGTGCAGGATTTATTCACCTGCCCTTCCTCTGTCTATGCCCTGTATCGCCTCATTCACTGAAGTCCAGCTGTATGATGCCCTGGGGTGAGAAGCAGCAGTCCCTTCCCAGCTCATATGCCTGGTTTACACCACTCAGAAACCAGGTCTGCAGCTGGACCTAGGGACTTCATTTCAACTGAGCTGCCAAAGAGCCTCTTCCTTTGTGAGTTTGGCCCTCTATTGACTCAGGATGTACTTGAAATACTGGCCAGCAGGTTTCAGGCTTGTAAGTTGCAGCAGAGGAGGTTCCGCCTCAACACAAGGGGGAACTTCTTTACTGTGAGGGTCACAGAGCACTGGAACAGACTCCCCAGGGGGGTCGTGGAGTCTCCTTCTCTGGGGACTTTCAAGGCCCGCCTGGATGTGTTCCTCTGTGATCTGTGTTAGATAGTTTTGTCCTGCTCTGGCAGGGGGGTTGGACTCGATGATCTCTTGGGTCCCTTCCAACCCCTAACATCCTATGATCCTATGATCTGGATCATTGGCCTGAAGAGGAAGACTCCAGTGAGACCTTATGGAGACCTTCCAGTCCCTCAAAGAAGCTGTCAGAAGGCTGGGGAAGACTGTTCAATAAGGAAGGGAATGATAAGATGAGAGGTCATAGTCTGAAGCTGGAAAAGGGCAGATTGAGGCTGGACAAGAGGAAAAAGTTCTTGAATCTGAGGGTGGGGGATCCCTGGAACAGGCTGCCTAGAGAGGTGGGGGAGGCCCCATCCCTGGAGCCATTCAAAGTCAGGCTGGCTGGAGCTCTTGGGCAATCTGTTCTCGTCGGACATGGCCTTACTTGTGTAGGGAGTTTGGATGAGATGCCCTTTGGAGGTCCCTTCCAACCCAATACATTCTGTGATTCTACGATCTTTCCATGTCAGATAAAGAAAGAAGACTTATGAGAAAGTCTGATGAGGAGAGGCTGAAGGAGCTGAGGGTGTTCAGCCTGGAGGAGACTCATGGAGGACATTATCCCTCTCTACAACTACCTGAAGCGAAGCTGTGGAAAGGGTGGTTAGAGATCGAAATGGACTGCCCGGGGCGATGGCGGAGTCCCCATCCCCGAAAGTGTTTAAGAAAAGACTGGATGTGGCACTTGGTGCCATGGTCAAGGTTGTGTTGGTGTTAGGTCATGGGCTGGGCTGGATGAGCTCAGAGGGCTTTTCCAACATCAATACTTCTGTGATTCTGTGATTCTCCATCAGAGATACACACTGCACTAGTGGAGAGGGACATCTCGGAGCATACAGCACCTCCTTTCCCTGCTCCTCAGCTGTTAGCTGGTAAATATATTCCCTTTTTCTTGAATTACACCCTTTACTGATTGTACTTGGTTTAGATGGGGTGGAGCTGATCCCCCCCCCCATGCCATCTCTCCTGGGGCTGTATGTGTGGTGGTATCTGCAGAGCTGTTGGTCACACTCCAGTGTTTTGGCTACTGCTGAGAGGGGCTCACACAGCACCAAGGCTGTGGTGGGATTCTTCCCTAACATTCCCCCCAGCTGAGGAGGGCCGACCCAGCCTGGCCAGAGGGGTATTCCAGACCATATGGCATCAGCCCAGATATAAAAGTGAGAGGAAAGAAGGAAGGGGGACATTCGTTGGTGTTGTTTGTCCTCCAGAGCAACTATTACATGTATTGGGGTCCTGCTTCCTAGAACAGGAGTTAAACAGCTTCTTGCTGATGGGAAGTAGAGAAGAATTTCTGTTATTTGTCTTGGCTTCCACTTGTGGCTTTTCCTTCTGCTTCAGGACATTGTTGTTGTTTTTACTCACCAGCCTCTTGCATTTTTCTCTCCCCTGTGCAGTGACAGAGTGGTTTTGGTGGGCACCTGGCCCCCAACCAGGACCAAACCACCACACAAATTTTCTGTTCTTTCTCATGTCCTGACAGAAGAAAGGTTCCATAAACGAGCCATCTGGCTTGTGGTCCTGGCTGCTAAATTATGCCATAAAACAGAAGAAAATAGGATGATGTCTCCAGCCCAAGGAGACTGACTTGACAACGCCTGGATGTGCTCCTGTGTGACTTGGTCTATGTGATCCTGCTGTGGCAGGGGGGTTGGACTGGATGATCTTTCGATGTCCCTTCCAATCCCTAATGATTCTGTGATTCACTGAGCTAAATAGTCAAAGTTGGGAGCCTTCTTCATAGGTTTGACTTTTTAATGTTTTAAGCCTTTCTTGTAAGAACCAGGGAGAGGACTTGTCGTTCCTGGCCAGGCCAAGAGCTTTATCTAATCAACTGTTTGCTTAGCATCACAGAAATATGTGTGGTCATTTCAGAACACTTTGGCTACTGGCATCAACACTTTAGTCTTATTTAAAGAGTCGGCAGATCCTGGTGTTGTAGAACATGTTTGACCTTTAACTGGAAACCGGTCACAACTTTATTGACGTTAACTTTCCGAGTGACACTTTCCCTTAAATCCTTAGTTGACTTCCAGAAACATCGCCCCCTGACTTTTCCCTGACAGCTTCTCTGAGGTTGACTAGTTTCCAGCTAACGTGAAAATGAACAACCACAATGCCATGTTGTGAGATCCTGAAGGAGACTGACTCCTTTTATGTCGGTTTGTGGAAGCTGAAGGGCTTTGGGAAAAAGTTCTCTCACATGTTCCCCCGCAACGCAGGCTGGGCTTTGGGAAAGTGTGGGAAGTGCACGGAAATGTTTTCACACACTTCGGCACATCTCACATGTAGAAGTGGAAGAAGGGCCTTGAGATCAGGGTGGTGGATAGATTTTGATGGATCTGCACTTCTCAGATATCTGAAACCAAGACATCCTGGGGAATTTATTAGGAACCTCTTTCTCCAATGAAAGAAGGACCAGCCTCTAGTTCGGCTCTGCAAAGTAACAAGTCTGGCTAATTGCCTGAAAATTTGGCTTAAACTGTTAATAAATTAAGCCTAAGGAGCAGCCAAAAATCACATCGTGCTGCTGAAGTGTGTATTGAACTGGAAAAACCCAGTGACTTGAAAGAGAAAGGTGTCTCATGCCAGGTTTATGTTGTTCTTCGGATCTGCACTTCACTATCTCTTCAGGAGAGGCTCCTCTGTGACCTGCCCTGTGCCAGGGCTGGGGAGGGGGGAGCTCAGACCTCCTTGCCCCCTGGCGCCTCACTTGCTTCATTAGTGAGCGACATGGCCTGAGTGGGCTAACCTTCGTTTCAGAAAAAAGAAGATGAATACAAGGCTCTCGGCCAGTTTCTAGGGATTATCAGGCATAAATAGTATTGGAAGTACTTGGAACTCAGCTGACTACAAAGAAGGTGAATAAAAAGGAACCGAAGCCCTAGTCCACCCATGTGTGGTCATTGTGAGAGGTCTTCTGCTGAGTGAAAATACAGAAGATGTTTTAAACATTGGTTCATATATTCCTGATAGGAACTGGGGTGGGAAGGTAAAACAGAGCAGTTACATACAAACAGTGATCTCCAGAAAATCAAATCCCCAAATATCAAACCCCAGGCCTTTCCTCTTTCCTGGCCAACAATCCCTTTAGATGGGTTTGATTCTGAGCTCCTTTCGTCTGGCACCAGAGATTCAGCCAGGTAAATCTCACCGAACACCACAGAGGCGCCTTTTGATAGTCAAAAAAAGGGAAATGGGGGGAAGAGGAACAAACCCCATTTTTTCAAGTTGGCAGAAGCACCCTGGTCCCTTCTGTAAATCAGCAGTTCTCATCTCAGAGCCGATTTTGTTGTGTAAATGTGAACAACCAAGAAAGGTCAGTCTGGTAGAGCGCTGACGTTGGGGTGAGGAAGACACAGGCACTACACTTTCCTGTTTTCTTTGGTGTCTTTGTTGAGAGGGTGGGGTTAGATTTATTTTTTCGTTCCTCCTAGAGTGAGCTTCAGCAATCCATCCATCTCTAGATGTTGACACTTTAACCAAATACAAATCTCCATGCCTAGCTTTCTGTCTTTCACATTTTCAGTTCAGATTTCCCTTGTGGACTTGCAATTCACTCTCAGATCATTAATCTTCTCCGCTGGCAAATCCCTCTCAATGTACAGAGCAAGAGCTCTTGCCACCGACTGATCTTCCTGCACTTCTTACTACCAGTGAGGAATGCTGCCTTTCAACATTTCCAGCTCCTATTTTTCTCTCATTCCCAGCTGTACCTTGGTTATCGAGGCTGTTTCTGCTCACTCGTTGCTGATGTTGCCTGTAACCTCACTTCATTCTAGAGGGTTGGCAGACAAGAAGCAGCACAGACCCAGGCACTGACCATGGGCTTTTCTGCCTCTCCAGGATGTGGCATAAGCCAAGAAAGTTCCTCCTTCTAAGGAAATAAGGACAGAGGGGAAAGTGAAAAAATGAAGCAGCAATCAAGTCTCAGACCCAAGGTCAGCAGAATGAATGGGTCTTTGTTCTCTCGCGCAAGGTCTGGGTTTATATTTGCTGTGCTAGCCACGCTGGTGATTTAATTGCACATCTTAACAACTTTCGGTGTTTCCCCTAACGACCCCGAAGCTGGAATCAAGGGAGTCCACCAGGCCCTTTGCACTCATTCAGAGCAAAAAGCAAACCTATCCTTTTGTAACAAAGAGAAAGTAAATCCTGCCCAAAAGGCTCCAAAACCCAAAGGAAAACAAGAGTAAATTGACATTCTGTGTTTTTAAGACGTCTCGGGGTCTTTAAGCCCCTCTCAGGATTTTAGGAGGTGTGGTGCTTTGATGTTGCTGCCTTGACAACGCTGCCTTTATGCTGAGTGTGCCACCATGCACACGTTTGCTCAGAGGACTATGAGGAAGGACTCCCTCCATCTGTTGTCAGCCCCTCCAGCTTGTTTCTTATTCTCTTGCGTCAAGAGACAGCAAAGGGAGAAGATGCCGCCCATCCTACCTTTGCTACCTTCTGAGATTGCTCAGCCCTCATGACTTTACTGGTTAGACCCTCATGAAATGTCACCACTCACAGGAAAGCTGTTCTGTTATTTAAATGAGAACACACACAGGACTGGGGTTCACAGATGATGGGGCCAGTGGTTGATCTGTCACTGTCCCAGGGTGAGATCCTCCCCCAAAACCCAGCCCAACCAAAGGGCCACCTGGAAAAGTCTCCAGTGACACTGCTGTAACTTCAATGGTGATCACCACAGCAGGCAGCAGAGTGAGAGGGATGCTCTGTGTCCTCCACCTCCTGCTGCCTGGTTTGTAACAAACAGCTTTCTGCAGATTTTGCCCCCATTAACCCAATTTATCCCTAACTGATTCTTCACTGATTGATGGGTGGCTGGGCTCACATTCAGGTTTTTCAGGGAGACATCTCTGATCCCTGCCTGTGCCAGGACAGATGCAGCAGGGATAAACACTCCAAGATAGTGGCCTCTGATTTATGCCATTGCTCCACAACAAGTCTCTGCTGTGTGCTCTGCTGGTTTCTTTGGGATCTGAGCTTCCACTGATGCAATAAGTAGCTCCATCCGTTGGTGTCTAGGGTCAAACCCTTTGGCCCGACCTGAGCCACTGTTGTCACACAGGGTCACAAAGAGGAGGCCAGGCCATTCCCTGCAAACTGGCATTATTTCTGGAACACAGTGACTGCTACCTGCGTACCAGCACCGCTAACCGGGTGCCAGCGTTGCACAGGGCTTGCACGTGGACTGGGAACTTCTCTCCTGGCCATTCGTGAAAGCCAGGCACCGGGAACTTGCAGGTCATAGCTGAAATCTAGTGACCTAGTGAAGCTAACAGGGATCAAGAGCATGAAAAGAGACAACTGGGGAACGAATAGGAAGTGGGGGGACAGTGACACTGAGGGGACAGTGACTGGTGTGCTCTGTTGTATCCCAGTGCCTGCAGTACAGCGGTGGCCTCAGGAAACCAGCGCGTGCATGTGAAAGAGGCTGGTGAAAATGATTGAAACTTTCTGTGCTGAAAAGCAGGAAAGAACAACTCTGCTTGAGGTAGAGAGGTGGTTTGGACAGTCAGTCTAGAAGTACTCAGGTGAGGAGGCTTTCTGTCAGGAGGGATTTGTTCTGCCTCACAAATGTGAGTCAAGAGCTGATAGCCAGAATCATAGGAACATAGAACGATTTAGGCTGGAAGGGACCTTGAAGATCATCTAGTTCTAGATCATCTAGATCATCTTGAAGATCTTCTCATTCAGAAGGTGAATAAAATCAGACAAAAAGATTATTTTCTTTAAAAATGTGCTGTAGCTCAAAAGTAAATTGGTTGGAGGAGGTTTTATATCATCTAACATACTGCAGATCAGGCAAAGCCACCACAGATGTCTTCCTGCCTGTATACTTTCTAGTTCTATTTAATGGATAGTCATTTATTGCGTGGTCAATCATTGAATAATCATTAATCAGTAATTAATTACATTGATCAGTAATCGCTACTTCATAGGAATAAAGATAATATATGGACCTTGAGAACTTGCTCTTTATCTCAGGACAGCAGCAAGAGTCCCCTACACAGCGCAGCCATGGAATAGGTGTTTCAGCACGCAGAGGACCAGCCCTAGTCAGAGTAGGTCACCCCGCTGAAGCCCCCAGAGGAGTGCTGATCTGTTTAAAAGGCTTGATGTGTTTAACTTCTTGCAGAATCCGTTTTCTCAACAAACAAACCATATGCTGTGGAAATTTTTATTTGTAAGAGCAGTTTGCTAGTTTCTTCGAGCTTTTCCATTCCTGTCAGCTGATTTTCACACAAATCCGGACTCACATCTGTTTTCTGTTCGAGTTCTACTGTTGGCCTGAAGCAGTGCTGTCGCTAGAGGGATGATGGTTTTCAATGGGAGTAACTGGGAAATGGTGCAGCTGTGCTGTTTCCCCACATTTGCCATGGCCAGCCAGTCTCTCATTACCCAGACTGCTCGATCACTTTCTAACATCACACCTCAGTCACTTCCTTGGGCCCTTCCTGGTGTGCTAAGGACAGGTTTGGGGTGGGAAGAGGTTAGGAGCTATATTTAGTGCCATTTGTGCCTGAAAACCAGCAATGTTACATTGGTCACATATTTAAGGTCAACTGTCTCCACCTGCATGGGCTGGCAAGCAGGTCCCTAATTGGGATTTGGAAATGCCCCAGCCTATCCCAGTCAGCTCCACCAGTTCCCTGCTGCATCCCACTTATATCTGATGCAGAGAGGCTGTTGGAGCTGGAGCCATTCAGCCTGGAGAAGACGAGGCTGAGGAGATCTCACTGCTTTCTGCAACTAACTGAAGGCAGGTTGGAGTGAGGTGAATGTCAGCCTCTTCTCTCTGGAAACTAGTGACAGGACAAGAGGAAATGGGGTCAGGTTGTGCCAGGGGAGGTTCAGATTGGATCTTAGGAAAAGGTTCTTCCCAGAAAGAGTGGGGAAGCCTTGGAAAAGGCTGCCCAGGGAAGGAGTGAAGGCACTGTCCCTGGAGAGGTTCAACAAACTCGCAGACAAGGTGTTTCAGGAGATGATTTAGTGGTTGGGAGTTGTGAGGTCAAGAGTTGGACCTGATGATCCTGAAGATCTTTTCCAACCTAGATAATTCTATGATTCTATGAGTTTCCAAAGCAGCCCCTCAACAACGAGGAGGTGACCATCGCATCACGTAAGCAGGGACAACACTGACCTCTCGTGGCCAGAGCAGCCACTTGCAGCAAAGTGTCCGTCCAGGGGCGGATGAAGACAGAGTTGAGAGTTTGTGGGTGCGGATTAAGGGGCAGGCTGCCGTGGGTGACACTGGTGTGTCTAACAGACACCCACCTGATCAGAATGAGGAAGCTGATGAGGCCTTCTACAGGCAGCTGACAGGAGTCTCACAGCTACAGGCCCTCGTTCTCATGGGGGATTTTAACTACCCTGGTATTTGCTGGAAGTCCTACTCAGCCAGCCACAGTCCAGGAGGTTCCTCCAGTGCGTTGGTGACAATTTCCTGATGCAAATAGTGGAGGAGCCCACTAGGAGAGAAGTGCTGCTGGATCTTGTACTCATCCACAAGGAGGGTCTGGTTGAAGCATTGAAAGTTGAGGGAAGCCTTGGTTGCAGTGACCACAAGATGGTGGAGTTCAGGATCTCGTGGCAGGAACAAAGTACTTAGCAGAATCACAACCCTGGCCTTCAGGAGGGCCAACTTTGGCCTTGTCAAGCAATTGCTGGGGGAAATCCCATGGGACAGGGTACTGGTAGGTAAAGGGGCCCATGACAGCTGGTTAACATTCAAAGAGCACTTCTGTGAAGCCCAAAATAAGAGCTTCCCCACAGGTAGGAAGTCAAGGAAGGGTAAGTGTAGAGTCTTGCATCTGGGCAAGAACAACCCCAGGTGCCAGTATAGGCTGGGAACTGACCTGTTGGAGAGCAGTGTAGGAGAAAGGGTCCTCGAGGTTCTGATGGACAGCAGGATGACCATGAGCCAGCAGTGTGCTCTTGTGGCCAAGAGGACCAACAGCATCCTGGGGTGGATGAGAAGGTGGGTGGTTAGCAGATTAACAGAGGTTCTTCTCCCTCTCTACTCTGCCCTGGTGAGACCACATCTGGAGTATTGTGTCCAGTGACAAGAGGCAATGGCTGTAAGCTGGAACATAGGAGGTTCCACATAAATATCAGAAGGAGTTTCTTCACAGTGAGGGTGACGGAGCACTGGAAGGGGTGCCATGGGAAGTTGTGAAGACAACCTTCTCCTTCACTGGAGACATTTTAAACCTTCCTGGATATGTTCCTGTGCAACTTGGTCTAGGTGATCTTGCAGGGAGATTGGACTGGATGGTCTTTCGAGGTCCCTTCAAATCCCTGATGTTCTGTGATTCTGTAACTGAAAGAAAAAGATCAGTCAGCACTGCCTCATACTACACTTTAAATTTTGTTTTTCTCTGTCTCAGGTCTTAGACAGCTCTTTCACTACCATGAAGAAAAGATCATCTACAATTAGAAAGCTTCTTCCAGCCCCTGAACCATGGGCATGTGCAGTGACTAGGAACAGAGCGGAGAACAGCCATGCACAGTGGGTAGTTCCTAAGTCTTCACAAGTGAAAAACAACAAAAACTACAGCTCAACCCAATGTGAAGACACTTAGCACATGTCAGTGCCAGCTCCTTCCAGCAGCCTGGTGGCTTGGCTAACTCAAATCCTAGCCATGAAGTGAGGTTTGTCGATGAGGGATCACAAGACCCTTATGAACTGCATGACAAAGCAGAAGGGCAGCCAAGTGGCAGGTGACACAGCACTGCAGTGGGAGCTTTCAGTTGTCCCACCAAGGCCATCACATTTTAATGAAGCAAGACTGCACCTTCTGTTTTTAAATCATCTCCAACCCCTGAGACCACAGAGTCTGCAATGGAGTTAATATGTTCAAGATACAGAGTGGGTGGTCTTGCTACCTGCTCATGGACTTAATGATCTCAGAGGTCTTTTCCAGCCTCAGTAATTCTGTGGTTCTGGAGAATGGAGGGTGCCTGCTAGGAGCTGATCTCAGTGCTCACACCGATGTTTGGTGTGGAGGGAGCCAAAAGTAAGAGCTTATGGAACAGTGACCTAATGCAAAGAGAGGTCGTGTATTGACTCCCAAGGTCTGAAGGGGGTCTGGGCAATCTATTCTACTTATAGATATCTCTGCTTGTTGTAGTGGGATTGGACTAGATGACCTTCCAACCCCACACATTCTATGACTCTATGATTCTTTGTTTTAGATTAGTAGATGGCTCTGGAAAAGGACAATTTTCTCATTCTCTTTATTTCTGCCATGGCCATAGCCCCATGTCCACCATCAACAACTTTGTGTGGTGCCCTGGAGACAGCTTCACACCTGATTTGTTCATGGCAGTGAAAATGTTCATTGTGTGACCAGTGTGGAGGGGTAAAAGCTGGGAACCTGAGGGCAGACCTGTCCAGCTCAGCACAGGAGCAGCACTGCTGGGGTGGTGGCCTTGCAGCTACACCTAGAGCTTGAAAACTGTGGAGCAAACGAACACTGCCTCCTTCTGCAGCATCCTACACCTTGGCCCCCATGCTGCACCCCCTGCTAAGGCTTTCATTGTGTTAGAACCTGGTCCAAAGAGGGTGAAGGTGTTCTTCACTTTCTGCAGACTGTGTATCAGGTCAGCAAATGACTCAGCCTGGAGCTGTGAGAGACAAGTCCTGCACTGTCACAGGCACCTAGAACCAAGGAGGTCCAGCCTCTCACCCCTATGTCCATCACCCACCTTGCACCCCAAGCACAAGGTGGATCAGCTCCAGGGGAACAGCTGCTGTATGCAAGAGATGTCAGGCACCCCAGTGCAGTGATTTCCCCCACCTTTTTCTTTTTTTTGGATGAGGAGGATTCAAAAGAAGAATTTGAAAATCTCCAGTCCCTTTCCAAAAGCTTTCATTAAAACAGCCTGTAAAAGCAGTCTCTGGAAACTTCAGGAGGCCTTTAAGGAAAAAAAAATCATATTAAAATTCAATTTTATTGAACAAATGGGCAGCACTGAAAATATTCAGAAAATTAAAACTAATTTGAAAATAATTAAAATAAGAGCAGCTTAGTGTATGTTTCCAAGCTCTGAGTAATATTAAAGCAGCATTAAAAAATTGCAAAGGACATTTACTGTGAGCAGGTGTTTGAAATAATTGGGGGAGAAAAAGGGTTGACTATTAATTAATGAATTATGAATGTCCCTTCTTGGATTCTTTTTTCCTGCAGTCACTGTATTTTTAACCATGTGAAGTTAGTGAGCACATTTTAAAAGCGTGGAGTTGCTTTACAGACACAAACAGGGAGCTGAGTGTTATTTTACCCCCATTTATTTGATCTTCAGCAGTGGCAGTTACTAGGAGGAGCCAGGAGGATCGAGGTACCACGGCAAAGTCTTCCTCAGCAGCTCTAAAGTACAGACAGGAATCATTTCTGCACAAAAACTCCCGTGTCGGGGTCAAAGGGACTGAACACTGAAGCACAGCAACTGCCTTCAAGAAAGACCAAGGAAGAGCAGATGTGTGAGGCCAGGTCATGCCTGGGAACTCACTCCAGTGTTTCACCCCAAAAGAGTTTTGGGCACTGACTGAACTTATCAGGGCTCTGTGCAGACAAGTGCTGGAGCCTGAGGACAAGCTCATGACATGACTGTGGTACCAAGATGCTCCCTGCAGTGCAGTGTTCCTACCAGTGCTGGTCCCAGTAGAGTTCCCACTTGAGGCCACTGATTTCATCATAGAATCATAGAATCATCAAGGACTGGAAGGGACCTCGAAAGATCATCTAGTCCAATCCCCCTGCCAGAGCAGGCTCACCTCACTGGAAAAGCCATGGAATCAGAGTCACTGAGGGTTGGAAGGAACCATCCTCCAGTTCCAACCCCCACAGCACAGGCAGAGACACCCCACCTTAGACCAGCTGGCCAGAGCCCCATCCAGCCTGGCCTTAAACACCTCCAGGGATGGGGCCCTGGAGGCAAATCTGTCATCTCCTTGGGTAGAAGGGGAATTTGGTACCTGGGATAAAGCAGTACAGAGCCGTTGAGATGAGTTGGGAGCTTGGGGCTGGCTTGAGTACATATGAAGCAGCAGTAGCTGCATGTCCTGTTCTTGGCTGGTGTAAAATTCTTCTTGATCCTCTTAGTTCCCTCCAGCCCCCACAACTCCGCCAGCTGGGATGCAATGGCTTTGCTCTGTGTGTGCCAGGAGCACTGAGGTCCCCCCATGGAGGGTGAGTGCAGTTCTTGGGCTGCATATTGTGGAGGGTGTCTTGCACCCTTAGCTCTTACCCTGCAGAGCCCAGCCTTGCCAGATACAGTTTGATATTAAATGGGCGCCTTCCAGCGTAAGAAGCCAATGATGCTGCTCAAGCTTGGGAAAAATCTCAAGTTCTCAACCAGTGTTGTGGCTAAACCATGCAGAAAAATGGCTACTAACAGAATAGAGTCCCCTGCCAGCCTGAGGTTCCTTCCTGTTTTTTCCACTGTTTTTTCTCCATTTCAACTCTTGCTTTTTACTTTTTCGCTAGTCAGCCTAACGCGAGGTTGATCCAACACTCCAGGAAACATTCTTCTCATTTCAGGCTGTTTTCTTAGTTGATGGCTCCTGGTTGGCACGAGGTTAAAGCACATTCTTCAGGCAGCAGGTCTGGATAACTAGCCAATGGTCTAACAGTGACAATTTAGGGAGAAAAGTGTGATCTCAGAAATTTCAATAACCTCTTCTTTCCTCCCCAGTGACCTGGTCTAGAGACTTACAGCAAGATTTTAGTCAAAAGCACCCCAGATTCTAGACATCTGCAGAGAGACCTGAGGCTCCACAGGATCTTAAAACCATAGAACAATTTTGGCTGGAAGAGACCTTCAAAATCATCAGGTCCAGCCTTTTCCTAGTCCTATCAGCACCACTAAAGCCTGTCCCTGAATGCAACATCTACCCTTCTCTTAAACACCTCCAGGGACAGTGACACAACCCACTCCCTGGGCAGGCTGTTCTAATGCCTGGCAACTCTTCCAGTAAAGAAATTCCTCCTGACATTCAACCTGAACCTCTCCTGGCGCAGCTTAAGGTCATTTCCCCTCATCCTATCTGGCCACTAGGGAGAATAGACCAACCCCCACCTCTTTACAGCCTTCTTTCTAGTAGTTGTAGACAGCAGTGGGGTCTCCACTCAATCTCCTCTTCTCCAGACTGAACAGATTCCTCAGCCTTTTCTCACACAACACCTGTTCCAAATCCTTTACAAGCTTGGTAGCTGCCTCTGCACCCTCTCCAGCACTTCGATGCCCCTCGTGTAGTGAGCACAAGCCATGAGGCTGAGCAAACCATCCACAGCTGTGCATTTGCTTCAGTGGAAATCCTTCTCTGTTATCTTCAAGCATCTACAGACAGCAGCTGAGGAAAAGACCACGTTTCTCACAATTACTTACTGGTATAAATGACGGGAACATTAAATACAGCAAACAAACACCCTGGAGTAACCAAAAACAGCATTTATTGCTCAGTCGTCTTTTTACGAGGTTGCTTCATGTTTTTCACAAAAGAACACATACCAGAGATAGCAGAATTCATCTACAAAACCAGATCCACAAGCCAGAGAGCTATGGTACATGAAAACCCTTTGTGACTTAGTAGTCACAAGTCATCTACACTCACGGGAAGTTGCTGTGGGGTACATGAAGGTTAGTTCAGCTGCACCAAAATGTGATCACTAACCCTACGGACATGGCTAGCAATGTATTTACAATACGTTATCGCTCGAGCCTTCAGCTAAGGTAGTCAGCCTTCAGCTACCAAGCCTTCAGCTACCAAGCCTTCATGGAAGGTGAAAGAGTCTACTGTCCCTAAATGGATTCATGCATTTAGTTTTATTCACATGAGACACAACGAAAAGTATGGGTCAGCAGTGACGAGAAAAGTAGTGCATGAAGATGTGGCATCCTCCTGGAATCATAGAATCCCTTGGAAGGGACCTCCAGAGGTCATCTAGTCCAAAACCCCTACAACAAGCAGGGCCATCTCTAACCAGAACAGATTGCCCAGAGCCCCACCCAGCCTGACTTTGAATGGCTCCAGGAATGGGACCTCCACCACCTCTCTAGGCAACAGCACCCTCAGAGTCAAGAACTTTTCCTGAGGAAGGAGCTCGGAGCATCAGTGCTCGTTCACTCATCACTGCTGTGGGTTCGACACTAAGCAAAGCTTCCGTTGTTAATCACAGTCTACAAGGTAAGACTTGCCCTGCTCACTGGTGGGGTCAGGGGAAGGGAATGGGATGTTTCCAGGTTCCCAGCAGGCAGTTGCTGACAAACACCTGCTTTCCTTACAGCTTCTGCTGGTTTTAGAATCATAAACCTTTTGGCTGAAAGAGAATGCCAGTGATTTGTAATGTCAGCATTTAGCTGAAGGTGGTGAAATGCCTTGACTCTTCCTACAGCAATGGAACAGCTGCAAAGATCTGTATCTCATTTTAGATTCCTTAACTCTTCAAAAATTAAAGTTCTTCTCTCACAAACATGGGTGTGATAGCACTCTGCGGTGAAGGGTTTTACCCATTTCTTAGCCTCCAAGATGTTCAAGATGCAAAATGAGTTGGAGAGCCACTAGTGTCCCACTTTGGGCCAAATGAATTAGCATCAAATGCTGATGTTAATGTTAGACCACTGTAGAGCATCCTGGTGGTGAAGTTGCCTTTCCAGACAGAACACAACTGCCTTTTTGCAGTCCAGCATGGACCCAGTGAAAATCACTGCTTTCTTGTGTGATGGCATCTAATTTCCAGGTCAGGAACCGTAGAGTGGTATGCATGCCCAAACACTGCCTCTGGACACTTGCTCTACCACAGGTGATGTTTCTGTATCACTCCTGTAGTCCCTGCAGCCATCTGACTGTATGTGGGCATAGAGCTACACTGATGAGGGACACCTTGAGTACTAGGTCCAGTTTTGGGAAGAAGGACATTGAGGTGCTGGAGTGGGTTCAAATAAGGAGAACAAGATTGGTGAAGGGTCTGGAGAACAAACCTTGGGAGAAGCAGCTTGGGGAGCTGGAGGTGGTTAGTCTAAAGAAAAGGAGGCTGAGGGGGAGACCTTGTAGCTGTCTGAGGCTACCGAAAGGAGGTGGTAGATGGGTGGACATTGGTCTCTTCTCACAAGTAACAAGCAACAGGACAAGAGGAAATGGCCTTAAGTTGCACCAGGGGAAGTTTAGGTTGAACACTGGGAAAAATTCTTCCTGGAAGGTCATCAGGCCTTGGAACAGGCTGCCTGGAGAGGAGGTTAAATCACCATCCCTGGACATGTTTCAAAGTCATGGAGATCTGGAACTTAGGGACAGAGTTTAGTGGTGGCCTTGGGACATCTGGGTTAGTGGTTTGACTTGATGATCTTAGAGGTCTTTTCCAACCGAAACCATTCTATGATTCCTTGATTTTATGACAAATGGAGTAACAACAGCTAGCACAGCTCCTTTCACACCCAAACCTGCTCTCAAGCACAGTCGTTCACAGTTTCCAAACGCAATCACTTGAGCCAATACACAACACAAAATATAATGATGGAACTCACATGGATGCAGTTGGCTTGTTAGAACCTAGTTGACTTATTAGTAGAAAATAAATAGTGATGTGTCAAAACAATAATTTAATGATGCAGTCTCTAACTATTAGTTGTTACAGAACATATTTAAGGGAAATGGAACCTAAACCAAGTGCATGCACACACACACAAACCAGCATGCTGCTTCAAGTGCTGAGGGACAGAATTAGGAGGGCACTAAAAAGCAGCTGTGTCGAGTTATTCTTGAACTCAAAACAGTCAAAGAAAAGATACAAACAAGCATCTCCAGAGGCGTTTTTCTCAGACACATGGCTATACCTGTGGTTATTGCACAGCAGCACAAGCTTTTTACACTTGATGACAGTAATTATCTTGGTAATTTGCCTTAATTTGACTCAGTGCTGCAGAGCTGGAGTCTCTGGGGCAATAACAAGCACCCTTGGGATTTATTCCTTCTCCACTGGGCACCTGCAGGTCAATTCTTGTGCTTAACTCTGGGCACCAAACAGCACCTACAGTCACTAAAGAGACTCGGTCGGTCTCCTCCAACTGTCTCAGCACAACCTCATCCCCTGCTACAAGAGCAGTTCCAAGGACAAGACAGTGGAGCGGTTTGCAGATAAGACTCAAGAGTTGACCATCATTGTGTACATCAGTAAGAATGGAAGTTCAGTGCTTAAATACATTAGCATAGCACCCCATTGTACCTGCTAGAGAGGTGCCCCCTCCTCAACTCACACCTTCTGAAAGGGCTAGTAATCCACGCGTGCCTACTCCTGACACAGCACCGTACAGATGGCTCTGTGAGAGTGCACAACATCCACGGGATGTTCTCCTGTAGCTCCCAGGGAGTTTATGGCTGACTCAGTGCAACACACTCTCACACAGGGCTGATCTTTATGGCACTAAGCTCTTAATTAC
Source organism: Rhinopomastus cyanomelas (assembly GCA_013400115.1). Taxonomy (NCBI): domain Eukaryota; kingdom Metazoa; phylum Chordata; class Aves; order Bucerotiformes; family Rhinopomastidae; genus Rhinopomastus; species Rhinopomastus cyanomelas. The sequence goes on along the minus strand of VXBP01003566.1, from coordinate 969,959 downwards.
TACTGAGATGTATATATCCACAAACAATAAATCCTCTTAATTCAGCTGACCATCAGAGCAGATAAGACTGAAGCCACACTGTTATTTTAGTATAGTCAATCAGATTCAAAATGTCATGCAATTTATTCAGATCCACATCATATCGACCACAGGAAAAACAAAAACCTGCATCCCACTCCTACAATACTGGCTCTAAAGTGCATAAAATGAAATCTTGTTAGTCCTAAATGCTCTGCTGCTTTTTAGTCTGATCCTTGAACTGACTGTACAAAAAAAGCTACAGTACCTGAAGGCAGTCAGAACAGGAGTGGAAACTCCAGCCCTAACAGAAAGGCAGCTTTTCTATTTGTTTTTGGCACAGGCGACTACAAATGGTGACTAAAAATAAGCAGCCCAGTTTCCATTTAAAATCCTTGTTTTCCTGCTTTGAGAATCCTTAGTCTTTCCAAAGAAACTTCCATTTCTGTTAGTCAAAGTTTGCTTTAGCTGAGAGTGCAGACCAGGCTTTGAAGGCGGCAGCGCTCGACGGGGTATCGTATGGTGAGTCACTGAGTGACAGTAGCAATGGATCTCAGGTATTTGCAACAGCTAGTACAACACAGCAGTATTTCTCAGATTTCACAGCTGTAAGAAGCCCTGTTCACTTAAAGGAGCTGCCCTGAGAGGTCTACTCTGATGGCTTTACAACACTGGATCAGAATGGCTGCAGCGAATGTCATGGCCTTGTTGTTCCAGTACTGGGACCCTTTTATCTGAATACCAGTGTTATCCAGAAAGGACAAAGGTATGAAAAAGAATTCCTTGGGCACTGATGAATCATACTGTTTTGTCTTTATGTTGATCCCCTTTAATAAAAGACACAATTTAAATATAAATACATCTGAAATGTCAAGATAAATCTATAGAGATGGTTGATGTGTATTTTGATCAGAGTTGGATTAATCAAAGAACATCTAAAGGCACCACAGTATGTCAGCATCATTGAATACAAATTGACAGACTCATTGAATAAAACACTCACTATACTTTGTACGGATGTAGTTCTGAAACCATGCACTCTGAAAGCCATGTACAGCAGAGAGCACACCTCTCTTTTCAACCTCTCAGCCTCAACTAAGGCTCAGAGTCACTTAATGACAAGCCACAATCAATCTCAGGTCAAGCACTCAGCTCCTCTGACCCATTTTTTAAATGTGGTTAACCATCAGAAAAGCTGGGTGGTAAGAAAAGAAAACTTGAGGAAGGCAGGATTTTAATTTTTCATTGGAATCCAGAAGTTTTATGAGGAGAAGACTGTCTCTCCTCTTTGCCCATGGCCTTAACCAGACCTATTAAACAAGTTAGCTGGTATAAAATCCATCTCTGTTCATGTAACTCAGAATTATACCTGCATATTGGAGAACAGAGTTTGCAGGGGTACAAGTGAATGGGGCCTTGTTCTCTCCCTTGTTTAATTAATAGAAGTGTGTTTAAAGAGAGCAGTAATTCATCAGGCTAGAACGTGCCACAGCACGGTCGCAGCAAATTCAGCTATGTGCACGGAAAGCCTCATTTCTCACTTCCACTGCTGTTACATTAACATGGCTTTAACTTTGGCTGAGCTAATCCTGAGCTCATTTCAGTGTGACAGGAAAAACAAACTTCAAATTTTCTACATAAGGAGCAGCTTTAAATTGACTGCTTTTTTTTTTTTTTCCTTTTAATTATTTAACTCCAGTATCAAATCAACCTTGGCTACAGATACAACACAGAGGCAGACTGCCTTCTGGGCTGGGATGAGAAACAGTCAGTTTAACCTGATAAGTTGAACCTCAAGGAGCCTTTGAGAAGTCAGTGAGAATGTAAGACAAGATAAAGAGAAGTTCCTTATGGATCCCAGCTAATGTAGCGCTCCTGCACGAGGAGAACACGGCGCTCCTGAAGAAACATCTTCCTGCAGCCTGGAGAAATACTTGACTTCTTTCAACAGCTGGATAGTGAAGCAGCAGCTCAGCAACTCTGGGACTTGTCCTGCAGCTAAAGTGCTGTTGGTCCATTTAGTAGAAGTCTCGGTCACGGCAAGGGGGGTGAAGCACCAAGACTGCTGATACTTTCAAACCTCTTAGCAGCAGTAACCACACAGCAGCTTTTCTGCAAAATAAACAAAGCAAGATTCCAGCAAATTCAGCAGCTGATTTTTTTAGTTGGTCAAGTATTCTAGGCCAACCACATGGTGGTTTCTTTGTGCATGAGGAAACGAAAGCTGTTTCTTCTTGCCTAGAGGGGGTTCTTGCAGTCACCTCCTCTGTCACATGTTTTACACAATATTAGAAAGACAAGGCCTCTTTGTTAGTGGAGAAATGGTCCTCTTGAAATGCAGCTACTCTGCTTTTTTGCCTCTCTCATCGTACAGATCCCAGCATGAAAAGGCAGCCTGCAAACCCTCTATTTATTTGTATTCTACTTCAGGCACTTACTATGCTGGGCCCAAAGCAACTGGCACTAGAGTGTATTATTTTGGGTTAATTGTGGCAACCAGACTACTTGCCTGATAAAAATAGCTAAGGGGATTCTTTATACACAAAGCACCACTATGACTTTTGATCCACTCTGTAAGTAAACTCAAATAAACTCCAGAAAGAAACCCACACGTGGAGGAAACAACACTGCCAAAGCCAAACGCAGGTTTTCCTGCGGCTGAGATCACGGGTAGGCTGCTGAGTTACAAGGCTATAAAAAGTTTACTTAAAAATAATTTTGCCTGTTGTTGGGCAGTCAATTTATCTCAAAGTTGATTCTGGTCCTAATAGAAAATCATGTAATATGGTGCTTCCTGCATTAGAGGGGGACAACTTTCACCATCCGGCTGCTGTGCAGTTAGTGGCTTGAAACAACAGACAAAAACACTTGTCCTATAACAGGTCAGGAAAACCTGTTTAGAAAACTACTGCACAGAAGTACACAGGTGGGCTTAGATGGTCTTTCAAGGTCCCTTCCCACCTGTAACATTCTGTGATCCTTGAGAGTCATGGAATCATAGAATCATTATGGCTGGAAAAGACTTACAGGATCATCAAGTCTAGACCTCATCCCAACACCTCCCTAACCCCTAGACCATGGCCTCAAGTGGTCTAGCAACTTGTTTCTTAAACACCTCCAGGTATGGTGGCTCCACCACCTCCCTGGGCAGCCTGTTCCAGTGCCCACCTACTCTCTGAGGAAAGAACTTCTTCCTAAGATCCAAATGAAACCTTCCCTGATGCAACTTGATGCTACTTCCCCTCGTCCTATCATTAGTAATTTGGGAGAAGAGACCAGCACCAACCTCACTACAACCTCCTTTGAGGTAGATGTAGAGAGCAATAAGGTCTCCTCATAGCCTTCTCTTTACTAGACTAAACCCCAGTTCCCTCAGCCACTCTTCACAGAGCCTGTTTGCCAGCCTCTCATCAGCCTCTCTGCCCTTCTCTGGACCTGCTCCAGCACCTTGTGAGTGGACAAGAGCTTCATTTAACCTGTTGCAGTGCCACCGCGGTGGGGATAAATGCTGAGGATCACAAGAGGTTTTCATTCCTACCTGATTGCCGCCACAGAAATTGATGTTATCAGCAAGCAGGATATTATAATGTTACCTTATCCCTCACCAACCTCACTCTACTACGGAAAAGCAGCTTCAAGTTGCTGAGACAGCTCGTTTAAAGATCATTAGGTTCAGCATTACCACACTGCACTGTACAAAATCTGTCTAAAATTCTGCTCCGAGCCAAAACAGAACAAAAATGTCAGCCTCTCACAACATTCTCCTTTTTACATGTTTCTGCATTAAACCTGCTGCAAACAAACCCCACCACATCACTTACCCTACCAAGAAGATGATGGATGATGGCTGCATTAAAAATTTGCTTGTGGTGAAAAGTGGGCTCCTTTTTTTTTTGGCATCCTGGTTGTTACTTATGAAGCATGACTGGAAGGAAGTGGTTTCACAGTGTGTGTGTTCTCAGTCTCACGTCTTGACCCTCCAATGTGTTTTGACCAGAGATGCCCACAGGGCCTTTGTGTGGTTCCCATGGTCTTTCAGTAGAAGCACCAGTTCCCATGGTAACTGGTAAAAATGGCTGTGGGAATCAGTGTACTGATGTATGGAGGTACCACATGGCCCTGAGGTAGCCTGATTTCAGAGTGACTAAGTGAGCTGGCTTTGGTCAAAAACCAGAGACAGAACCTGAAAGCAGACCTGAGTCTTCCTGATCCCCAGGGAAGACAATCAAGTCAGCGTGAGACCTAGTGAAGTGTTCGTTAACTAAAGGGCAAAGACATGCAGCCAGAAAACAAGGACAGATACGTTCTCTCAGAATTCTGTGGGTTGTTACAGGCTCAAAGTGCAGAGAAGTGTCCTTTCAGAACCAGGTCTTCGAAAATATGGAGCAGCTTCTGTAGGGAACCCTTTGCTTTCATTTAGCTACAGTTAATGGAGCTGCCCTGAGGACCTGGCCTGTGCCTCTGCTAAAACGTAATTACTTTTCATATTTCTACTCATTTAAAATCATACTCCTAACCTCAGCATGAAAACCTGAAAGCTTTCAGCACTGAAGAATTATTGGGTGAAATCCTGCCCCATGAGAGCCAGTGGGAGCTTAACCATTCCCTCTAAAATGGTCAGGGTTTGCAGCACACATGGCTTCACATACAGGGATTTTGTTTGCACACTGCTGTGCCTTGGTGTAACTGATAGTGCCAGGTTACACTCACTGCTTTCCAGACAACAGCAGGGATGGAGGGAGTAAACAGTTTGGACTGTGCACTTTGGGCTGTGCGAGCTGCTCAGCCACCCACCAATCACTTCTGCAGGGGCTACAGGATTTATGTTTGAAGAAACACAAGGGACCTGAAACAAACCTGTTTGGCACATCTTTCAGAGAGGTTATTGAGCCAGGGGTGCTTGGGACACACAGTCAGCTTTAGCCTTCTGGGGGAAGAGAAAAAACCAGGTAAAATTGAAGATCAATCACATCTTACCTCTAGGTAAGGTAATGGCAGAAGACTGCAACATCAGCATGTCTAGTGAAGCTATTTTACAAAGCACAAAATACAAACAAGATCCACCAGCTATAAAGGAGGACAGGAGCTGTAAGTTGTAAGGTGTTAGGGTAGGGTTTCCCTGAGAAGAAAACTGATGATAGGAAGCAGCACAGCAGGTGACAGCCCGTGTTCTTGCAGCATTTGGAAACAACAGCCTGTTCCCCAGGCTGAAGGAATCAGAGCTTTACCAGAGCCCAACTAAAGGTGTCAAATGTCTGAAGAAATACTTAACTGACAAACTCTTCTATTTTTACTGTGTTTGCACACTTAAATCTCTCCTAATGTTACCATGGGTGTTCCTGTTCCGGGAGACTATAATGAAAATGACACTTCAATGAAAATTATAATACGTTATTGCTAAATTGCCCATTTTATTACTACTTCTTGTAGTATCTCACAAAGACAGAGCTGTCAGGACACCGTGCAGTCTATCCTGTTAAATAATAACATGGTCTCTTCCTTCTTAGTGATGGTGGTAGTTCAAGACACCTTGACATCTACATGTGGGACGGCCACAAAAATGGTCAGAATGCTGTAAAACCTCTCCTGTGAGGAAAGGCTGAGGGTTGGGTTCAACTTGGAGAAGAGAAAGGTTTGGGGGATGGAGACAGTCTTTTTAGCAAGGACAAGGAGTCACAGTTTTAAACTAAAAGAAGGGAGATTTAGGCTGAATATAAGAATTTTTTTTACACTGAGGGTGGTGAGACACTGGAACAGGTTGTCCAGATTGGTGGTAGATGCCCCATCCCTTGGGCCATCCAAGGTCAGGCTGGATGAGGCTCTGAGCAACCTGCTCTAGTTCAAGACGTCCCTGCTCACTGCAAGAGGGCTGAACTTGATGAGTTTTGAAGGTCTCTTGTAACTCAAACCATCAGATGATTCTAGGACATCCTAGGAAATACAGCAGTCATTCTATTTAACATAAGGAGGGAACAAATATTGCACTTCAAATGCTGTAAAATTCTGAAACCTGCTTAAAATGAACCTCTCAGGAACTACTGAACCTCAGAGTGGGTTCACTTAAAATCAGCCAACAGCAAGCTCATCAACCTCCCAAACTGACTGACTATTTGATAGAGAAGTAGCAAAAGGTATTTGAATTCTTGTTAATCCTGCAGCTCAGCCCAACTGAACTTTACATGTGAATAAGCAACTGCTTCTTCTGTGAAGGCCACTAAACTAGCTGCAGCTGAAGGGCAAGAAGGTGCTTCAACATAAAGATACACACTGGGTGAAGGAGGGCTCCAAGTTCTGTTGGGAAAGTTGTCCATTGGGAAGAGGCAGGATGAAATCTAACAAGACTCATGAGGACATCAGAGAGACAAAAAGAGTTTTGGAAGCTGGAAAACTCGCTTAATGCAGTAATTCAGTGTTCATTTTGTACACAGTCTTGTTTGGCTAAGAAATAATGCATTCAGCATCACAGACATCATATGATGTTGTATTTCTTCCCAGACATACAAGAAATTATGAGCGAGTCTGAGCATGCAAATTAGAGCTAGGGGACTAAGAAGACTCACAGGAGCAAGAAGAAGCTAGGGGACACGTGACTCACAGGAGCAAGAAATGCAGCAGCAAGGAAGACTCAAACAGTTAAAAACAAGGTCCAAGCGAATAGTCTTGAGGCAACACAAGAAGGTAACAGCAGCTCTACAGCACACAAGGATATTTATATGTAGGGACCTGGAGTTTGCAGTGGAGTCTGTGGTCTGATATCCAGGGGTGTGTTAAGGCAGCAGTTGCACTTATTCTCCAGCTAAAGAAAAAACAGAATGCCATTAAGTGTTTTTCCCAGGACCTTACAATTCAGCAGTTCTCTCTTACAGGTCATGTGTTCTGCCATAATTGCAGGACACCACACAATATGGCAGCTAAGCCATGAAGTAAGTTCTTCTTCAGTGCAAAAATGCATTTGGGTATCTTCAGAGCATTTTATGGACCCAATGAATGGCATCAGTGAAGAGGCATTACAATATTCTATGTGGACATTAAAAACTTAGGTAAGTCATGATAGTTCTGCAGTGGGAGACACAATGAATAGCATCAATGAAGAGGTAGGATAATATTCTACGAGATGACTTAGGTAAGTCATGATAGTTCTGCAGAGGAGGAGCACAAGTAGCACAGTTGTGACAAGATGGCAGGGAACACACATTTCAAAGATACAGAGATTTTATACCATTTTTCCTTGACGAGAAGCTTTGAGATGAAATCCTTGGCGTGATCAGAAACACCTCGAAATTCTTCGTTTTCAAAATCCCAGCTACAGGACAGGACATTGTTGAGGGTTTCACTGTCATTATCTCCCAAAAAAGGAGACAATCCACTGAGGCTAAAGGAAAAACAAGTAAGTTCAATCCTTCTGTCTTTCCCCTCCCCTGGACATGATCTCCAATGTGCCACTATGGTCAGTCTGTCACTCCTGGCCTATTTTTCAGTATGTTTTTGTCTACTAAAGAAACTCTCCAGACTGTTCCATTGCCTCTTCTCTTTACATGTTTAAATAATGATCCTTGTTCTCTAAGAAACCAAGTATTTCTGTCCTTCATGGCAGGTCACATTTTCTAGCCTGCTGACTACTGCTGCACACACCTACTGGGAACTTAGCAAGCAGTCTACTTTACTCTGGAAATGTGATGCTCAGTCACTCATGAGGAAAAGCTCATTGTTAATTGGAAAAGAGAAGAGATGACTGAGTATGGAATTTGGAAGGAAGCCTACATTTTCTGTTTGGGGTATAGGTTTTGTCAGTCCTCCAGTACAACAACAAATTTACATAACTGACACAGTTCAACCTAGAAACAACTTACAAATCAGATTCTGAATCCTACTTACAGCATGTAAGCAATGACTCCTACACTCCACATGTCTGTAGTAAAAGAGACACACTCATAATTCACAACTTCAGGTGCAAGAAATTCTGGAGTCCCAAAGTTAACTCGAAGTTTTTCCCTGGGTTTATATCTAGAAATGAAAACATTAAAAGAGGACATCAATTATGGCTTTAATTAAAGCTGCATTTGAAGTTGTTGAACACTTGGAGGGATTTCAGAGGAAACACAGAGAATCCTGTAGGAAAACAAGAACAGGCAGAGGAACGAAGTAAGTATGAGGAATGAGAAATATTTGCAAGCTTTGTATCATCCTTTAGGGCAAAACCCAACTGCTACAGAAAGGAAAAAACTCAGACTTCAAGGACTCAATAGAGCAGCTGTTATCATCCTTTGGGATTTCCTCATATCATCCAATTTTTAACCCTTAACTCTTTCACTGAGGTTGTGGTAAGCATTTAAACTATAAAGTGATCTAGCATGGGATATATCGCAACAGTCTTTGTATTTTTAAAGATTCTCATAACATCAGAGACAGGAGACAGGCAAGTTGTACCGCTAGCTTGGCCCATTTTAGCTGTTTCAAGATGCTACGTGCGAGCTCAGTCAGCATCAGCCCTCTTCGATCCTTGTACCTGAAACAAGGCTTCCAAACAAACATTCCTCTTTAAAACATAGACCTGGTTAAAAGAGACATACTGAATCTGTTCACAGAACAGCAGGAGACCATTCTGTATCACTGTAGAGATACAGTGCTTTTCTTTCCTTGTTTCCAAATGACTTTACAACCAGGAACACACGCACGTACCTCCTGGCCAATCCAAAATCAATAATTTTTATTTGGTTTGCTATTCGGTTCACACACAGGATATTCTCAGGCTGCCAAGAGAAACAAAGAAAAAAACACTTTAATGAGAAACCAGTCAGAATAACTGGGCTTTTAGCAAACTGTAGGGAGAAAACCACTAAAATAGATCTTATATTATAAAATGCATGTATGTGTGTATAGAAAATACATCACATAGGCACTTGCTTCCGCTGCTGCTGCTGCTTCTTCTTGGCTTTTCAGTTTGAAGTGAGGCAGCAGTTCAGATAAAGAACTCATCAAGGGAAGGGGGACAGAGAATGCTGACTTCCAAAGATGAGTTTTAGGAGGATGGCACTGTGATTTTACAGACTTTACCAACCTGACACTGATGGTTTGGTTCTAAAAAAACCTTAAAACAAAAACAAACTCCAAGCAACTACTTTGCTGGGCTTTGAAGTTTATCTGACAGCTTTAAATGCCTGAGTTTCACAAATGGTCTAGCAAGAACTGTCTGCACATTGATATACTAAGCTAGTCACATCAACTTTATGCTTTTCTCAGCTGTTTTAGCAAGAGGCAGGATTCACAGGTTCAATCCCTCTGAATTTTCACAGAGCCAAATGCTGTTCTTCTATTCCTGGCAGGAATCCCAGAATTATTCCAAATTCATACAGCAGAGACTGAGAAGAGAATTTGTCCAATTGTCTTTGAAATATTAATACCTAAAATACAGTTTTGTATTTACTGCCAGAAGTTTTACAGCAGCTCTGTCTCGTTGCTTACTGAGCCCTCTTTGAGACAAAACAGGCCTCAACACTTAAAACATTAGTTAACCTTTGCCATCATCACTAATTCATTTTATGTGCAGCACTTTTAAACATTGTATGCCCATCGTTTCTGACATCATGGATGATTATGGTCAGGATGATTATGGTTGGGGTGATTTTCTTTTGATTTCAAGCTTTCTTCCCCAAACTCATTTGGTAGTGAGAGCAACCTATGAACAGGCAGAACTGAAGGGAGAAGCCAAGCACATGAAAAGATGTCTCTGGGAAGCATTTCTTGGATTGTATATGTATCCTTCTGGCAGCAGTTTGACCTCAAATTAAAACTGTGCCATCTCCAAGAACACAATGAATGCATCCCAAAGAAGCATGCAAACATCAGCTTCACAGGTTTGTAGGTACTTGGTTGTTCATAAAGACAGAGAAAAGTGACTGAATCATTGACTGGCAACTGAAGCACACCTCAGCAAGCATCTGCTAGTTTGCCTAGCCACTGCAGTAATATTTATGCTGAGAGCATAGCATATATATCTCTGTATCTCAAAGAACATTAAAGACACACTGTATTAACTTAGTGCCCAAAACAGCAGCTGTAGTAAAAGGATCACCAAAGGTTCCACAAAAATTTGAGAAGAAACTTCACAGTGGGGGTGATGGAGCACTGGAATGGGCTGCCCAGGGGAGTTGTGGAGTCTTTCTGGAGACATTTAATACCTACCTGGACATGTTCCTGTGCGACTTGGACTGATCATGCTCTGTCAGGGGGATTGGACTAAGTGATTTTTTGAGGTCCCTTCCCACCCCTAACATGCTGTGATTATGTGATAAAACTAAAGACATCATCTTGTTTTACTCCTGCACTAAACAAAGGTAGGTAGCTAGGGTATTATTTGATAAAAATTTGGGGAAAGAGCCATGTCAAATGTACAGACTAATAAAAAACTTAACAAAATGTTTTGAAGAGGTGGCAGTTAACCTTGAGCAGTCAGCTAGAGTAAAAAAGCACCATTGGTGGGTTGGTTTTGAAAAAAATGTGAGAGGACTTTATATGGGGTGTATAGAGTTGAACAGATAAGTATTCAAGTACAGACAAGTATAATGAATAACAGACAAGTAAGCAAGTGCACGGCAGACAATCTGCCACCGTTCTCTGGGCCTTCAGCTGCACTGACAGCTGTTGCCTAACCCAGTGTAGATGTATTTCTTCCATTAGCCACTGGCTTTTGCGTTTCTGCCATTTTAGCACGTACATTTTAATCTATTATCCCTCAAGGTGCCTGTCTACTGATGCCTTTTTGCAATGATGATGGTGTAGTGTAGTCATCAAGAAGATGTGCAGACTTTCCACTGATCCCGAATGACTCTTCTACTTCATTCTGCTCATGCATGGTAAAAATGGGGATAATTGCTACCCCATGGCCAATGTGTAAACAGGACATCTCGTGCAGTTGAATTAATATTTGCACAATCCAAGTACAAAGACTGAAAATAGCAAGCTATTTGTAGTCAGCTGCCGGCTTTCTGTAAAAGCAGTCTGTGGAAAATCCAAGTGCTGTGAGACTTCATGACATATGGCCACAATTTTCACCTAATTTATTTACTCCTGTAGTAAATTAACTGATCTCAGTGTGGTTAAATGCATCTAAGGAAAGCAGAACAAGGTCCTTTGTTGTTCCTGCTGTAGGAATCAGCTAAACTTTATGGCCTACTGTTAAGCTTAAAAATGTCCACAGCTGTCACTGAGCAGAAGATGCATCTCATTTCTCTACCTTGAGATCCAGATGAAGAATGTACATCTGGTGCATGTACTGAATTCCCTCGCAGATCTGCTTGATGAACAAGATAGTATCCATCTCTGTCAAGTTGTAGTTTTCATCAATAATTCGGTCAAACAATTCTCCTCCTTCCACACTGATGAGAGAAAGACAGTCAAGTGATGAGCAAGTACAAAGCCTGTCAGAGTAATACAGAATTTATGCTATTGACTATTTGCATCATTCACAGACAAATTCACTGAGGAGGTATCTAAAACAGGAGCTTGTACACTGCTCTGAACTTTCCAAGAACTGGGTTATGGTGCATACAAGCCTGAACTTCAAGGTTCAGTCTCCTACCCACTGGTAAGTATAAAAGTCTTGAAATTTGAACCTGATGCTGTCTTGAGTCATCATTTTGTTCCAGAGAAATTAATGAAGTCATATGGAAAACTAAGACAATGTGCTTGTTGTGGTGAGACACTGGAACAGGTTGCCCGGGGAGGCTGTGGATGTCTCCTCCCTGGAAGTGTTCAAGGCCAGGTTGGATGGGGTTCTGGGCAACCTGGTCTGGCGAGAGGTGTTGCTGCCCATGACAGGGGGTTGGAACTAGATGATCTCTGAGGTCCTTTCCAATGCATTCTCTGATTCTATGTTGCAGAATTAAATTGGGGTTTCTCCTTCAGAGTATAAGAGGGACATGATTCAAAATTTCAATTTGAAACTATCTGAAGTCAACAATTACTCGTCATGTTTCAGAAGACCTCAGCTCATCCATTCACAGCTGCACAGACATTTCCTTTTTGTGCTATGGTAATCGCACAGATCACACGGAGACGGCTATCTGAGAGTGTCCACAAACCCATGTAACTTTGAAGCTTCTGTGATGCCTTTCACTGTTCTAGTCATGCCCTTTTTGGCTACCTTAACATCAGTTCAGCTTGACTTTAAGACAACTATTTTGTGCCTAATTGGCTTGATAACCCAGCACAAAAAGCAGGTTTATCCAGTATAAGGATTAGGCACAACATCAACAGCTGGCTCCCCTTCAGTGTAAGAAGTCTTGTCTGCCTCACAGAAATGGAGATGGTCTGAGAATTCTGCTTCTTAACTGACACAAATTAACATTTGCAATTAAGGGAGATGTATAACCCAGCTCTCTCTTCAATTGGAGCAGCACCAGGAATGTGGCACATCATTGGAAAAAAAGTGCATAAATGGCTGCAGGGGGAATATTTTTTGTTGTTGTTGTTCCTGAGAACATCTTCAATTTCATATGTTCTTTTCAGCTCTAAGAACCAGTTCTAATTTCAGGAGAAAGTACGAAGGAGATAGATAACTATAGCAAAAGAGGTGAAAGAGAGAAAGGAAAACACACTTACTACTCCATGACTAGAACAATGTCATTTTTTGATTCAAAGGCATCATATAGCTGGATGAGGTTCACATGATTCAGCTGGTTCATGACGTTGATTTCGTTCTTTACTGCATCCTGTAAAGAGTCAGCAGGATTGTCGCATAAGTCTTTAAGAAAGCTGCATGAAACAGGACATAGTTTGAACCAGTCATCTACACTGTCTTCATGCGGTCACTCGTGGCAACCAAATACAGTTTTCCTTTGATTGCTCTTACAGTGGTAGAGTAAGGTAGTATCAAGCCTTCAGGGGCTACTAGACTCAATTCAGAGCCCGAGTTAGAGACTGCCTCAGTAACAGGCTGGCTACATGGGAGGGAAAGGAAGGGGAGAGCCCACGCAGGCAAGCACTGGGTTCACAGGGATGTAGATAGGGAGGCAGAACAAGACTTGGTTCAACCAGCAGTAGACATACAAAATCAAGATGTGTCATAGAAGTCAATGACAGTCATCAAAATTTTCCTTTGCAGTCCAGATAGAAAGCAACTAGTACGTCCATTCAGCCCATCTGTTTCAGATGTGCAGTTTAGGACGGGCTGAATCATCCTCTGGGAGTTCTTGGTGAACAGTTTGACCACAGCTATGCTTCAGCAATCCCAGTTAGCGGAGACAAATGCCACTTGTGTGACACAAAGGATGCTGTGCATGTCCTTCCTGTGACAGCAAGCCCCGATGGCCATGAGATTTGCAAAACAGGCCAGACTCTTTCATCTTATCTGTATTGGTGTTGATGTAAGGAGCCTAGATCAGGTCTGTCATCAGCACCCCTCACAGTGACACTAAGTCCTTGCAGTAAAGGCTACAGTGTGCACGGGAGGGCATACACAGTGCCACAGGCCTGACAATGTTTTTACTGTTAAAGAAAACCATAAAAAAATTAGAAGTAGAAACAAAACAAAACAAAAAAAAAAGGAAAGCCACAACAGAAAGTCAGAAAAAATAAGATTTAAAATGTATAAAAAATGAGAAAACCTGGAAAGGACTTTGCTAAATTACTAGAAGCTCTGGAGAAGGGAAATAGAACTAGAGCCAGTGGTAATCCAGCAGTTTCTGAGTGTGATGACTTGTGAGCTTCTTCACTATGATCTGTGATGTAGCTGTGGAGATCTGTGGAGAACAAAGGACCAACATGACACTCTACCTACCTTCTGTTTAGGACCTTTTGCTTTTATGATTTTGGCTGCTAGCTTGAGACCCGTTGCTTTCTCTTCACATTTGTAAACTTGACCAAATCTCCCTCTAGGGAAAGACAGGAGGGAAAAAATTAATTCATTCAGCAACCCTGAATGTAAACTAGGTTATAACCAACAGAAATGATTCTATTTTGACTGCCCTATTGCTGCTGTTCTGTGTGTAGGTTAGACTAGGCACTACCCATTCAGGCACAGCAAAAGCACGGACCGTTCCGGCTAGCGCTATCCCACTTGCATGATTCACTGTGCTCAGCTCGTAACAGCAATGACCACTCCCTGGGGAAGTCAACGCACTGGGAGGATAACAACTCACTTATGTGAACAATCTCCCTTTTTCATCTCATTGTTCTTCTCCAAGGGAGGGTTCTGACTGCATGATGAAACAAAGCCTTACCCAAGACCATGCTGCCATCAAACATGACAACATCACTCTCTCCCAGACAATGTCATGATGAGAGATCAAGTAACTACACGGCCTGTTGGATTAGCCTGCTGATCTATGTGAAAACATATGTTTTCAGGGATGGGACCCACTGAAAGCAAGCAAGCTACAACATGTCTCTACATCCTGCTGGCTGCAATGTGGGGTAAAATACTATAGCATCCTAGGACCCCTGTCATAAAGCCTAGGGGGAACTGGCTGGTCTAGAACAACACCAAATACAAGCCAAGTGGGCTAGTGCCAAGCATTAAGCCAAAATCACCCACACAGAAAAAGAAGCCTCCTGTTCTCATCCCTCTTTAAATCTTAGATTTTTGATGACTTGGGCTCTAGTGAGGCACTTTGCTTCCTTTCGCCTCCCAGTGTGCTTGGCTGTAAATTTGTGCCTTGTTTTCCATACTGATGGGGTTCATCCGACTTACCCTCCCAGGATTTCAGTCTCGCTGACATTATAGTAACTGCTGATCCCCACCCTTTTGGCTGAGACAATCCGGTGATCAAATGGTGCTGGTGGAGTGGGACTGTTATCTACAAAAGACAAAACATCCAGGTAGTGTGAGGGGTCATATGCAGCGCTTCTCTATCTCATATTTTAGTCCCCTTTTTGCCCAAATAAGCTCATTTCAGAACTGAATACGTCTACTGTAAGCTTTATCAATATGTTTGTCTCTGTTTTTTAAAAAGAGTTTTATTGCAGGAGCTCTGACTCAGGAAACAGGGTGTTGTTGGGGAGCTACACTACTCTGACAAGAAGTCCTTCAGGTAGTCAGCCTCTCCTGCACAATAGCAGTAAGAGGCTACTACACCAAACTCAGCCAGTGTAGCTTTGTGCCCAGAAAGGGCCTCAGCAATTTTTTTGAAAGAATTCAGTTTTTCTGATTGTTTTTTAAACTTTTCCTTCAAGGACTGTTTGGCTGGTGTGTGCTGTAACTCTCTGGTGAAGCAGAAGGAGAGACTGAGCTCTAGGGCCAATCAAGAGAGGCTATGTCCCAACTTCTGCTGTTCCCTTTCTCTGCTTATTGACATAACCTGCCATTCCCCACTGTGTGGTTATCACCTTCAAAAATCAAACTTAGTGATTCTACACAGGAGGGATTTTCACCCTGGCAGGCAGCATCTGGCATTTCCAGCATGGCCAAGGAACTGGTAAGACATAGTGAGTGTTAGGTGCTTCTCTGAAGAGTTCCTGTCCTTGAAAAGAGAAGACAGGTAACAGATGGGTTCCCAACATCCCTCTGCAGCAGCTATGGAGTTTCAGCACAAATGCATGTCTCTGGCATGACTGTTCTGGACCTACACAGGCCTGATGTCAACATCGCTGCTGGGGACCAGCCCTCCATGCATGATTTCTCTCTGGATTTTTTGCAGGGTGTTGCGATTTCAATTTCACATCCACAACATTTTTTCTTTGATTGATATTCCTGAGAATGACCCTTGGCTGACCAAGGTGACAAATACTTCTTCAACTGGTTGGGAGGGCTAGAGTCCCAGCATTTCAACATGAGCTCTCTGGTTTGGAATGCCAGCTCCCTTTTGTGTGAGGCTTGTTGAGCAATTTTCAAACTGTTCATTACTCCAGTAAAAATGATTAAAAACACAAGCAAAAAAACCCAACTCGTGACAGCGTGTAGCTGGCAGGAACACTTTGGTCATTAATGTAGCGGTAGATTGTCCTTACTCACAGTCAATGCCCGTTTTACCAGGACACCAGCTGTGTACCTAGGTATTTTTTTTGACAGTGTAATAATTTACATGGTCAGGAAGTTAGTTCATGGTCAAGGAATTGTGAAAAGCTGGGGATTCTGGAAGTTTGCCACCTACTTGGGATTCTGCAGGGTTTGAACTGTAGGACCTGAAGTATGAGCCTTTGTGTGTTACCAAGACCCACAAAATGCCAAGAAAACCTCAGCTGTAAAATCAGAATTTTACTAATACCACAAACTCCAAGGGTCCCTGCATGTAAATGAGAGAAGAAAATACCTTTCTGAAAGCACAGTTCCTAAATGTTACCAAACTTTGGGCAACGAATTATTCTTTTAAAAAGGCCAGACTGCTCTTTAAAACTATGCTTAAATTTTAGCCTCACTGTCCCAGTGACAGACCCTCTATTTTAATTTCTCTGTACACCAGAGAGGATTTCTTGCTATTCAAGAAAAACCTCTCATTACAGACCAAAGATGCTTTGAGATAATCTAACCTTAATGTTATCAGCCAGAGCTCAGGACAAGTCATGGAATTTGAAGTTTTGGTATGCTATCCCCTGGTTCCTGCTTATAACAGCCTAGCAGAGCTTCCCCTATTTCTAAAGCAAAGCCATTAATTCTGAGACCCATGCGTGCACAAGCACACACATACATCTTTACACCCTTCCTTCAGACCATCCTTTCACGTGCCACCATTTCACACACAGAGATATACGTATCCTTGTACATAGATATTTACGGTTGGACCTGGTGCTCTTGGAGGTCTCTTTCAAACTTAATCCTTCTGCTTCTATAAGCAGTGACATTCCTAAGCTGGAGGTCTAATATTAGAAATCCCTGCCTCACCCTGGCAAGAGCTGCTTCAGAGTTCAGAGCCTGAGCACTGGTTATCCCAGTGCTCAATAGCAGCAGTCAGGCTTCTACACTACAGTCTGCATTTCTTCAGGTTATAGGCTGCAGTTGTTCTCCCTTCAGGCTGCAGCGGTAAGAATACAAGTTAGGAGGATTTGCAGGCCACAGCCAGAGCACTGCAGAGTCTGTGTTAAAGCATTTCACAGCACTCTCACAGTTCAACCTGTTTTGCCATGAGATAGAATTTCTCCCACCACTGTCTACTTGGGAGTTTTAGTGATGTTGTTAAAACAGGAGAGGAAGATGTCAGTGGAGTGGCTGTGGCAGAAGCAAATTAGTTGTGACTAATTTCTGCCAGAACAGAAAAATCTGAGATGGAAACAAACAGAACCACGTTACTTCCCACCAGCTTAAGATGTGGCCCATTAACAACTGCTTCTCATCAGGGCTGCCATGCACATCCCTTCCCCCCACTAATTAAGATCACAAAATCATTCTCTTTTATGGATGTCTTTCCATGACTGTAATCCCAGTGAAATCCAATGCTTTGCCTTTAGGAATAAGTCCTGTAAGAGCTTTTCTTTAGTTTTAGACATTCTATCAGCACTCTGTGCATCTAGTCTGCTCTTTTTGTGGTCATCTTTGATGAGGCCTTCATCATTCACTCCACACTTTTGGCTACAACGATGCACAAATGGGCAGCTCTGCTCAGCAACTGAACTAAAATTTCTTGTACCTTTTTCGCAGCCTTTACACCTGCAAGGACAAAACACAGCATTAGAGCAGGGGACAATTAAAGCTGGGGAAATTTAGAAACATTGCTGACAAATGCCTACCTATGTATTGCATTCAAATAACATTATGCTATTTTGCTTCACAGTGTAGAATAAGCTCAATATTTGCTTCAAGACATAAAAACAACCCCTAAGTTAATCCTCGCGGCAAAATATTTCTCCATTACTGAAATCCTCACCATAGTTCCTCTAAATTTAGACTTGACTATCAATCTCACTTTTAAAGCAATAGGAGAACTTCTCCCCCAATGCTGTTCATACAGGTTCCTGAGAGCTTAGGCTGGTTTATCCCTGAAGGGTTACATAACAACGCAGCAAGGAAAGAATCACAGTACACAAATTAATCAGTTTAACTGCACAGGCAATGTCTCACAGATTTATGTGATTGCTTCAGTTATGACATTTTGCAGAAACTTAAGTTCCAGTTGGTGCATGGCTTGATCTGACCTCGCCTCGCTCATGGGCCACACAGTGCGGCGTAACCACAACCACAGGAGAATTCTGCTCAGATGGGGAATAGTCTAACACAATTCCACGTTCCTAACCTGTCTCCCAAGCAAACAAGCAAAGCACACTGCTAGTACGCTAGTAGTATGGTGGATTGATTGCTGCCTTTTTTAAAGGCACAACTTCACCTTAGAGCTCCGATCAGAAAAACTGGTTTTATGCTTTTGCACTAGGTTGAATTTTCACCAGGATTTCTATTAAACAGCCACTTTGACTTGAAGCTGGAACAACACGTATTTCTGAGGTATAGCTCTCTCAAGGGTGAGCAACCTGAGCTTCGGGCCTTACCTTCCCTCTGGTTCCTCTTGATCAAGGCTTTGCTCTGCCTCATCTTCATTTTTTAAAGGAGCTGGTGGTTCCTCAACATCATTTCCACTCTTATCAGCATTTCCTTCCGCTTCATCCTCCCTCTCCTCTTGTTTTTCATCTCCAGACACCTGACGTTCTTCCTTCCTATTCCCATCTGCTGGGGACTCACTCCTTATATCCTGCCCAGTTATCCTTTTACAAGCATCATCAACAGTGGCTTCTTCTTGCCGCTTTTCTGTAGTGAAGGATTTCTGAACAAAGCATTTGTAAGGACTTTCAAAAGCCAAACTTCCTTCTTTCTTCTCTGGCCTTTCACTATGAAACTTGGGAGGATCCACTTGCAACAGAACAGAACTTTCCCTCTCGGCATTTTCCTTGTTGAGCTTGTCAACCTCTTCCTGAGAGCAGAACTGAATCTTCTGGATGGCCCCCTCTGTAAGCAAACAGATTGCCAAGAAGTATGACAGTAGTTCCCTGACACAATGATATTAAATGAAGGGCTGCAAACTTGGCATAACTGATGCTGTTTTTTGAATTAGGCACCTGCTTTCCTCTCCCACTTTGGAGGTCAGCGTAAATGTCTCCTAAGCAAGAGCAGGCTACTTTTGTTAAACAGGAATATCAGAGGGCACAAACCCTTCCTTGCGGAGATAGCACTAGAAAACTTTTTTCTCACTGAAATTCACCATCAGCCAAGTCAAGGTTAAACTCTTGATGCAAAGCCCTTTTTTTGAGCAGTTTGCTATAATGTGCACAGACATTATAGCAAAAAGTACTTTGATGTTGCTTGGACAATTCCCACTTATGCTGATGAGCTGCTGAGCAACTTCACTGCAGCTGCTCAGCAGAGTTTCTGTGCAGCAGCTATTTCTGTGCAGTTGCAGCCTTAGGAACTAGGAACTGATCAGAAAAAAACATTATTCTAACCTGTTGAATCCGGTGGTTTCTTTTCTTTTGCTCCTGTCTCATTCAGATGCGACTTTTCTTTGATGACCTGTGGAGAAGGCAGTTGATGCATTAGTCAGGGTACACAGTGTTCATTGGTACTGTTCCTTGTGAAATTGCAGCCTGAGGTTTTTGGTCAAATCCAAGTACTTTGTGCTCACTCATGCTTTTCCTCTAAACGATGAGGTCCTTGCTTTAATCACTAGCAAACTAAGCAGATTGGTACCAGTACAAAGCAAGAGAAATCATCTCAGCTGTAACTGACATCAGTGTAGTCACAAACACAGTGCAGGACTACAGACCAGGATTGAGCCCAAGGGACTAAAAGAAAAAACATCCAGCAATGAGTCATTGCCCTGCATTAACTTTTGTTGTTAAAAACTTAGTTAAACCCAAGCTAGGAATATTGAATATTCTAGTAAAATATTTAGTAATGGTCTTCCTGACAGAGTCCAGAAGGGGTTTTGCTGTTCCTCAACATCTGCTAACAGCATCTTCAGTGATCCAATACTTCACTACAGACTGACCCAAACAGTTACAGGACTGAGAGCCTACAAACCATGGCAGCTTTGCAGCGGTCTCCTACAGAATCACAGCATTACTGAGGCTGGAAGAGACCTCCAAGACCATCCAGCCCAGCCCATGAACTAACATCACTGGCATCAGCCACACCAGGGCACTGAGGGCCACAGCCAGTCTGTCCTTGAACACCTCCAGGGATGGGGGCACCACCACTGCCCTGGGCAGTCCATTCCAGGGTCTGAGCACTGTTTCCATGAGGACGGGCTTCCTAACATCCAACCTAACCCTCCCCTGGCAGCTTCAGGCTCTGCCCTCTCGTCCTGGCACTAGGTGCCTGGGAGAAAAGCCCGACCCCCACCTGACTACAACCTCCCTTCAGGGAGCTGCAGAGAGGAAGAAGGTCCCCCCTGAGTCACTTCTTGTCCAGGCTAAACACCCCCAGCTCCCTCAGCCTCTCCTCCTTAGACTTTCCCTCCAGTCCCTTCCCCAGCCTCATCGCTCTTCTGGACCTGCTGCAGCACCTCCATCTCTTTCTTGACGTGAGGGGCCCAGCACCGACCCCAGGACTGGAGGGGAGGCCTCCCCAGTGCCTGGTTCCACTGGCCTACCTACGTTATACAAGGCTGCACTGACATCTAGAGGTGCTTCACATCAAGAGAGCTCCTCATAACAACCCGCACTGTTGCGTTTGTGGCTGTTCACTCAGTCTTGTACTGTCTGCCTGATGTGTTTTTCCATCAGCCGCTCCTAGAAGACGTGTGGGATGGTGACCCCAGTAAACGACGGTGTCTGCTTGGTGCTCCTTTCCCAGCTGCCTCCTTTGTCACACACAGGACTGTGACATTGCCACTATCATTACTCGTAAGAGATCCAAAGGGTGTGAAAACTGCATATAGCTCCAAATGTTTTCCAGAGAGACTACTTCCAGAGACAAACTACAGCTGAAGCAGTTTAATACATATTTTAACACCATACACAGGGCACTTAACATTGAGTCCTAATCATGCAAGCAGTCCTGCTGCTTATTATTATCGTACTGTGGCATGAATCAGTCCCTGCCACTAACCATTTGTTCTTGTTTTTAGGCTTTTCTTGGTTTGTTTTAATTTCATTAGACTATGTAGAAAATAAGCATGAAATTAAAGCAATGCATATCCACTGTAAACACTGACTTTAAGGGAAGGGAAACTCCATGGGAAGAGACAAGATTTGAGAAAAACAGCATTACAGGACTTCATCAGGACCTGTTCAGAAAATCTTGATCTGCAAAGGACAAAGAAACTGTAATATGAGCAGAAGAACTGAGACTGACAACTGTTTGGGATGCAGTCGGTGCGAGGAAGTTGTTAGCCACAAAACTAAAAAGGTCTAAATACAACCAGGTAAGTGCCCTGGAAATATAAATGGAAGACTTGTTCATGAAGAACTTCAATAGAAACATCACAGCTCCAGATGGGAACCAAGCAATGCTCATTCTGTTTTCTTAAGGGTGCAAAGCACTAGAAGAACTAGGGAAAAGCCTCAGCCTTCTTCATTCTGCAGTGTGACCACAATTAGTAATGCACTCAGGTTCCTGTGAGTTTGTCAAACTCACTAGATTGCTGCAGACATCAGCTCTGATCAAACACAGTCAGCTGAGCAAACACAGAGAAACTGCCTCGAGCTCTTTGATGCATGGGGCCACATTTCATTTCTGTATCCAGGATGAATTGTGGGCACACAGCACTTCCTACTAAATATTGCTGCAGTCTGCAGGTGTGAAATACAGAAGCCAGCGGTTGAAAATCTGTGTAGTGAAGGGACATTGGATGATGCCGAAGAGCTGACAGTGCTAGGCTGTTACATAAATCATTATGGGGTTTATTCAAGCACAGTTTCTGATCTCTGCTATTCTAACAGCAAATGCAGAGTTCATACAAATTAAAATTTAAAAAAAAATACAAATGAAGCGTTCATTGGTATCCTCTGGAATCAATAAATGTCACTATTTGCAATGAATACAGTGTCAGTGGTGCACTAGAAAAAAAAATACAGATATGAGGACTATTTGTAGACACATGAGCAGCCTATACTTGAGCAACCCAGGAGAAAAGTCCATGTTTTGCTATTTGGAGCAGCATGATTTCAACTGGTCAAATCTTGACTCAGCAATGAATGTGAACTTTTGATCATTATTTCTTCCCTGTAAAGGGTGGAGTTGCAACAGGTTCTCTGGAGCTGACAAAAGTCAATATGACTCTCCCAGTCCAACCAGTGAGCTACAAAGATCTCCTTGTAGCCTGCCAAGGCATCTGACCCCAGGCAGTTGGGTCAGCCATTCTGAGAGCCCACAGCTCATGAGTACCCAAGGCCACCACACCCTTCGGAAACTCTCATCTGAAACATGCAGTGGCTTGTTAATGACATCCATCTCACTCTGCTGCACTTCTCGACACTCCTCCTCTTCAGTCTGTTAGCCATGCTTCCTTGAGGGACTTTTCAACTTGCCCCTAATGGGATTTTATTATTTCTGAGCTTTGGTGACCTGCTTCTTCCCATGGGAGCATCTTCCCATCTGTAATTTCTAAAATTCTAGTAACTAATAGATCTTAGTGAATATTACACCTCCAGCCTGTTTTTTCCCTTTTTTAATGACTTGAATCTCCACATTGAGATTAATGGCACTACAGTAATTTTCCTTATTCATACAAGCTAGAAGTTTTCAATGAAGTTTTCATTCTACTTCCACAACAGCAATTAAATATGAAGGGTTGCAATGTGACTCTGAAAAATACACCAAAACAAAAAGGTGTCTGTACCTACACAAGTTGGTACTGGGTCTTCAAAAATACATTTTCCAGACTTAAATATATGCTTCCATACAGAATGCTGCTACAAAACAGAGAAAATAGGAGCCTATATGATGATAAGAGAATATTGAGAGGTACCTCAGAAGCTGAAACTTTTAGAAATTATTTAAATTTATTCTTAAAAGTTGCAGAAATTAACCAATAAGCCATTGTATATACAAATATAACCTTTTAACAGAAATTTCAATAAATTAATGGGCTTTTATAGACATCGGACTCATTTTTAATGAGCTCTACTTAGTTAAATTCCTTGTTTATACTGCAGCAGTCCTACCCTTGGAATGTTTTTCTAGCTAACCTTCAAACTTTTTTTATTCACCTAGTAAAACTCTTTGATTTTTTTTCCCTACTGCAAATGTTTTTGCAATGAACTGCCTCACAAAGCAGCCCCAGCGTTTTAGTTAGAGGTCCTGCATCAGCCCATCACATTTCATTTCATTCTTCACAATTCATTTCATAATGTGAGGACATTATTGTCAACTTTGGTCAGCCAATATTAAGACATAAAACACCCTTCTTCCTTGGGGTCTTATGGCTGTAAGATACTCTGCGGAGCTTTAAGGCACGGTATCTTGGTTTTGTGCAAGAAGACCTCATCACCGTCCATTTACCACCATGACTAAGTTACTTGAGCTTTGTGATGGATCTGTTTTGCTATCAGCCAGAAATTAGCCATGTCCTTGGCCACCTGAGCACAGCAGAGTGGATGTCCCCACTCTCTCTGCTCCAGTACACAGGAGACCCTGGGGCAATAGCATGTGAAGACTCCTGTGGTATTCTCCAAATCCAGAACCCATCCCCCCCTTTCCTTTTTTATTCCTCTTCAATACACAGCTCTTTGTTCCCCCAGCCATGTAAAATATTCAGTGAATGTATTTCTGATACAAACAGAAATTACACAAAACATGGGGAATCTGCTTCTTCTGGCAGGTGGGTACCTGCTTCCACGTCAGGATTTTTGCTACACTACACAAACAACTAGCATGTTCAGCTTATAGAGGAGAAGACTCCAGGGGGACTTTATAGAGACCTTCTAATCCCTGAGAGGGGTCTATCAGAAGGCTGCTGAAGGACTGTTCACAGCAGCAGGAAACAGTAGGATGAGAAGTCATGGTTTGAAGCTGGAAAAGAGTAGATTGAGGCTGGACAGGAGGAAAAAGCTCTTGAATCTGAGGGTGGTGGATCCTTGTTGCCTTGAAGGTCATGAGGTAATAACCTCTGCATGAGGACACACATTAAATGTTGAAAAATCTCTTGCAATATCATCACCCTAGGTGAGGAACTAAAAATCTAGTGAAGCTGAAGCCTTACCCATTCCCCATGAAACAACCAACTAATCTGAGGCTACCAATGCACCTCCTAAGATCAGAGCATTTGGCATTATCTGGCTTTGACACATGTCTTTTCACTGCATCTGGGAAACCAAGTCAACCTGTTGCTACCTCTTCTGGGTTTCCCACCTCAACAAATCAGGAGCAACATCAAGCAAAAGCAACCTGCTTGTCTCACCAACATATTGGACAGTCTCACACCTACCCCTTATCTATACTGCTCAGTGTCCTCACACAAGCAGTGACTGATCTCACGTAGAAAAGCTCCAGCTTGAAAGCCAAATCAGTGGCAGATCTTTTTAACTTCAAGCATAAACCACCCATCTTTCAAAGCACTCAGGTGATTTTTTGCTGCAGTATCAGTTAAGTAGCCTCATTGCTAAGAAAATATTTCTCAACTTTACTTACCAGGGATAAGCATGCGATGATATGAACGGCAAATATCTGCAGACTCCTTGAACCACCCTTCCTGAGGTGCTTTTGAGAAATCCTAATGTTGGGAAATTTCCAAAGGGTTACAAATTTTAGAAATCATTCCCTACAGCACATATGACTCATCCTGAATTGGGCTTCAGAAATGCAGATTTCCTAATAACACACTTCATTTAACAAGAAGAGGTTTGGGGGGAGAAGGAAGACCTGGGATCTCCTCATTTCCCTTTTCTACACAGACCTTCTCTTGTGGCACCTCAGGCAGCACCCGGTGAATGGACTGTAGTGGGACACTTTCCAAGCTCTTCTGGAGCTGCTGCCCAGCCAGCCATCACTGTTCTTCCTCATTGGTGCATGCGTGCACAAAACCCAGGGTGCTGCCAGGATGGCACCAAATAAACTGCATTCCAGAGCACATACCCTTGTCATCAACAGGCAGCATGCTGGAGATCCCACATCCATCCACCATGGCACTGCCCCACTGGAGAAGGCATTCAAGCACAGCACCTTTACTGCTGGCAGATGTAGCTGACTTCTGATCCTAAGTCTTCAGCTGAAAGCCAATTAATTGCTTAGCATATGTGATGACAAAAGGTGGCTTTTAGACAACTGCAGTTGGCAAAGACCTCTTGCCTAAGCAAATCCCTCCTGCCACTGTCTCATCTCTTCAAAGACTCTTCTGCTTTTCCAGACCTGTTCTCTGATGACCTGCCTTACCATGCTGTCCTGCACTGACCAGTTACCTCTTCACCTTCACTGTGAGCTCTCTTTAGTTTTCTAAAGGGGTTTCAGTGGATTCCTGAAATGGTCCCCGTATGACACTGCATTCAGGTCATGTCCATAAGGCATCCAAGGTGGTGTAAAGGTGTTTAGAGATCAGCTCTACCTGCACTTTCCTCCAGCTGTGGAGACAACAAAACTGCAACAACAGCACCTGCAGCAGGCTCCCACCCAGGGAACTTTGTAGAGCAGAGAGCAGGTTCTGAGGCTAAATGAAAGCAAGAGTAACAGCATTCTGAACTGGAAGGTCGTGGAAAATCTCTTATGGCTGTCAGTAAGCGAGAGAATGGGGCAGAACAAGATGAAAACGTCAGCCAGAAAAACCACAGTGGGTTTGTAGCCAGGATTTGTAGTTCTATTATAGTTCACTCAAAAACTGGAATATCTTCACCAAGAGCATGTTTAGGGATCACTCCCAAGGGGAAGAATGCATTCCTGAATATAACAGCAGCAGAAGGCACTGACTGGCTGCATTGCCCAAGCAGCAAACAGCCAATCTGCTGAGACTCTGCAGAAAGCCTCTCCCTTCCAAACCCCCAGGGACAGCAGAAACACTTGCAGGCAGATGGAAAAAAAGAAAATGAAACAATTCCTATGTATGTGGCTAAAGATGAGAAATACACAGAACACAATGACCTGGGGAGAACTTAAATACTGCACAAGGCACCCACTAGAACTTGTTAGCAGAAGAATGGTTCTAGACTGAGGCCAAAAGGATCTTAATGCACGTGTGGCACACAGCAGTTCCCTGCAGCCAGGGAGTTGTGATTGCAGAGTGATACCTACATGGAAAGGACAGTGCTCAACCAGAAACAGCTCCCACTGCTAGGGGGTTACAGTTTTGGAAGCAACCTCAAACTGTGAGTAGTTGTTAGTCTGTTAGTCTTACGGCAAAGCCTCTAGAAATGGTGGGAAGCTGAAGTTACAGCAGCTTTCAGGCAACTGCAGAAAGTTCAACACCACTTTACAACAGGAACAAAAGGTCCTTCCTGACCCTCCAGGTGTATGTTTACAGGTTAATAGCAGAGAATCTCTAAAATGTTTAATTTGGAGGAAATAAGTGAAGTATTATTTTACCCCCGTTCTTTATAAGTGAAAGAAATAAGGCTGATAAAGGAGTTATAGAGTCATTTTGCAACAGGATTATCATGGGCTACTTAAAAAGGTGGGCTTGAAGAAAGCCTCTAGACTTTTCAAGACCATTCATGTAGAACTGTTGATTTCCCTAGGTGGTAGTACTGAGAAAAATAATTTCAAATGACAAATAGTACCTGTTACTGCTCTCAGCCATGTGGTGATAGGGTCACGCTGCTCTAGGGAGAAAAAGGCTGGGAGACATTTGGCAGCACCAACAAAGCATGACATGTCTGCAGGCTACTCAATATTGTACCTCCAACCCAAAGCAGAAATAAACTAACCTGCTGTATGAGGCCCTGGGGCTATTTCTAGCTAGCAGTAAAAGGCAGGAAAGCAGAAACTTTACTTCAGAGGAGAACAATCCTTATATTTTGCAAGAGCACAAAAAGTCCCTGTGGAGCCTGTGATCTGGAAACTAGTCCAGCTGCTGCTGAAGCCAGAAGAGAGATTAGACACATCGATTGCTTATCACCCCTTCTTTACCTCTTTCCTACTCCTTTTTCCCCTCCTCATTGTTCTGCCTTTTTCACTGTTCTCCACTTAATCTGGTTTTGTAAAACAAGCCAGTTAGGAAAAATGAAAAAGCAATCCTACATTTAATAAAGCACCCAAGCAGCACCTCTCTGGAGGGAGAAGGATGGAAAGGCAGGTGAATTGGCAGCATGTAACCCCAATCCATATGTTATCCAGATGTACCCATGGCTACCTACTGCACCACCTACTAGGAAGAAGAAAAATTGGATTATTTTGCAGAACAAGGCTGGGGACAGCCAAGAAATTTTCAGACAACTATCCCATTAGAATTAAGAGGAGGTGTTTGCTTGTAGCTGGAGCAGGAAGGATGAAAAATATTCACATCATCCAAAGCATCTGACCATCTCCTGCAGCACAGAAATGCATCTGAACTCACTGTAGTGAACAGATCACCTTGCTTGTGGCTGTAAGGAAGCATGGCTGTGTGTCTGTCATCCAAGTGTTGCTCAGTGTTGCCAGAGTCCGTCTAGGATAAAGGAGATGCTGGCCCCCAAGCCTGGCACCCTGCACTTCTGCAGGACCAGCATTGTTCAAGATGGCCATCAGGTGGGCCATCAGTGGTAAGGACTGCGTTATGAGAGGCGAGGACTCACTTATGGGGCACATTTGTTCATTGCTGTGCCTCCTGGTATCGGTGATACATCTCATCTGCAAGGATGATTTCTCTTCTCCTTTGCTTTTCTTCTTGCTTTTGTCACAACCATGTAAAGCTTCCTTTGCAAACCCAGTTTGAATGTGTGCCAGGCAAAGGCAAGTGCAACCAGCTTCACAGTGTCTCATGGACCAGTCTTTTCACTGACTTGCTCGGAGATGCTGTTCCTACCTCTTCACACAGAGGAGAGTCTGTTTGCCCTGGACACTGGTAAATACTGTCTCCTACTAAGCTGACAGCCAAGCTTAGCAGTCTGTGCTGAAGGATATCATACCTTGTCCCATTATTCTTGTTGCAGAGCTGAATTCAAGCCTGGTTTTGCTTAAAGTCAAGACATCTAAGTGTTTACTAAAGCCAGCTGTTGTTCACAGGATAGCTTGATAATTTTATGACAGTCATAAATCAAACACACAGAGAGGAAGGTAATGACAAGCTAACATATATATGATATCTCACAAACCAAACAAAATATAAACAACGTACTAATATCACCAGCATGATTCCAGACATGCCCGTGCTGCCTTTCCTAAGCCCTCATGCTACATGAGCTTCTACAAAGTCCACTCGACATCACCATGAGTCTGCCCAAACAAAAGTGAACTAGTGAGGAGGATTCAAATGGAGCTGCTGTTGTGAAAAGTCAGTCTAGTCTCCCTGCTCCTCTTTGGGTCCTTGTCAGAAGGCTGCCCCTGTTTCCATCATGTTCAAGCTCCTTGTCTTCCACTTCCAGACCCTTCAAAGCTCCAAACTCTCCAATGGGCACCTGCATCTCTGTCACCCTGGTTCCCATGCTGGAAGCATGATCTCCTCCTCTGTCCTGCCTCTTCCAGTACACCCACATACCCATGAGCAAAGCCTGCATTGTCCCCTCCTTTCTCTTACCCTGCATTTCTAGCTCAGAGAGCCTCATACATACTAGGGCTTCCAGAAGCTGTCACTTCATTAATATCCCAGACCTAATTCAGTTTATATTTATAAATAATTTGACACGTAATTTCCCCAAGACAGTTGGGGCTCTACCACAAACTGCAGTGATCACAGCATTACAAAGATGGCCTGTGGATCTCATCACAACAGAGCTTTTACAGCAGATGCTTTCATTGATGTTTTGAAAAGCAAAAGATGTCCTAAACTCAGATGTAAGAAGTAAGTAATCTTCCCTCACTGAAGCAGTAGTACAGAACAAGAAAGCTGCACTTTTGTTGACACTCCTTTATCAAAACCAGTCCAAACTGATGTTCAAGAAGGTCCTGTAAAAACCACTTCTATTGTTGGTCTCCACTGGCAGGGCAGCGACTTTTCCCTTCTGTTAATGATGCTCTGGAAAGAAGGCTGCCCATCTTAGGTCACAGAATCACAGAATCATTGAGGATGGAAAAGACCTCTGAGCTCATCCAGCCCAGACCTAACACATCAGCCAGACCAAGGCATTAAGTGCCACTTTCAGTCTGTCTTTAAACACTTCCAGGGGTGGGGACTCCACCATTGCCCTGGGTGATTCAATGATTCTATGATCACCCTTTCCATGAGGAAGGGCTTCCCAACAAGATCCTTACAAGTTCACCGACAGAAGTTTACAAGATGCTCCTCTGCTGCTGCTCAACACTGACCACTGTTGCTGCAGTTCCCTGCAAAACTCAGATGCTTCTTGTCTACCTGAGAAGTTGCTTGAGAGTAACTAGCTGAAAAGCACCTGCTTTGCCAACCAAGCCAGTCTGAGTAATAGTGGGTGCTTCTTTTTTCAAGGAATGCCATTGCAAATAATGTTTTTCCTGCTTAAAATCTTTAGGACAACAAACTCAAGAATTATTCTGTACGTGAATCAGATAGTGAATCAGCTCGTATGTGCCTTTTTTAAGAGAAAAAAAAAAGTAAAGCAAAGCAGGAAAAAAATACTAAAGGCAACCTTTTAGATTCACTGCAGGTTAGTTAACGATCAACATATTTTGTCAGAAGAAGTTCCTTCATTTTCTAATGCTACTGGGATTCCTAACCACAGAATAGTCAAGCTACCTTACAAGAACTTATTATAGTCAATGGATCTGTTCAGGAGATTTTTGTGTTCTTTTCATCTGACCTGTAAAGAACACGATGAAACTCCCGTTATGGGGACACAGGCATCTTTTCCTCCAAGGAAGTTTACACAAGCCACAGCTCCAGTTACAGTAACCCTACCTCAGATCCCAATTTAGAAGCTCCCCCTCCCCATTGATGTCAACAGAAATACCACATCGGAACAGCACACGTAACATGTTCTCTGAAATAAAGGACATAGATATGCTCATGCCCTGACCCAAGAAGGATTTTGACCAGTTTCACTAAGCTCTAGACCCCACTGCATATATTATATGGAGCTTGATTCTCCCAGATAATTATAAACCCAGAGAAGAACCTAGTAAAACATGTGGCTAGGACCCAAGACTCCTGAGGTCTACATCAATCGGTGACCCTTAGTTATGTTTTACAACTATTAGGAAACAGTTAGGGGGACAAAAAAAAAAGTGAAGGTTTCATCCCCAGTAGATTTTCATTATCTTTTCCACTGAAACTTGTTCAGCTTGTTCTAACACTTCTCCTTTTTAGAGCACACCGGTTGTTTCCTCTTAAATGTTAATGAAATAAGAAAGCTAAGCACACAGCAGACTAGATCCACAGCTTGCAATGATTTCTGACAAGACGAAACACAAACCTGAGCTCACCTTTTCACTTTTCCTCTTGAGTAGTTCAGCAGCTGTTGTCTCCGAGAAAATGTGCATCCTAAAAAGATGTCCAGCTCCTTTTGCATAATCACCTGCCTTGCAAAGCTTACGTTTCTGACCGTGGCGTTTTACGCTTGAATTATGAATTACTAGTGTTTTAACCTTCTCAACCAGAGGCCCTAAAAGCTTCTGTAGTCCAAAAACACTTTGTTCCAGTCCATCTAGTCTTTTAACCTGCCGCTCTGAATTCCTGTTTATGTTTGAAAGAGATTTTTCCATTTTAAGGCAAAGCCTCTTCATTTTATCACTTCCAAGATTTTGTTTTCTTTCCATCCTTGATCCAGGTTCAGCTGTTTCCGCCTTTACAGTCTCAATGTCTTTTTCAATGCAACAGATTTCTTGGGAAACACTATTGAGCTTCGTAAGGATATTGTCTTGCAGAGTCAACAGTTTATCTATTTTCTGTTCAAGGGAGGCAAACTTCATATCCATGATGCTAAAACTTTCAGACGTGATGACGTCACTGCTTGCAACATGAAGAACTTGGGGGAGTTCCATTTCATTATCAGGCCCTTGGTTTTGCAAAGCGTTTGGATCGAATATTTTGGCCAAGTTGTTGACCACAGACGTAGAGATCTGCCTGCTGGATGTGGTCATTTTGCTGGTTAGGGTAGGGGAAGGAAATGCTCTGATGACCAGCTGCGTGAAGCCAATATCAGTTGCAAAGGCTTCCCATCCAGACTGCTCAGATATACAGCCAAGTTTGGCAACTCCAGCTCAACTAATTTATAAACTACTCTCATATATTTGACTGAAACAGAGGAAAGAAACACCCAAATTACTTAGGAAGAAACAAAGCCTTTGATCCATTCACTTTTTGCACACATACAGCCACACACACAGACGCACATCTACACATATATATGTTTCCAAATGAAGTGACTATAGAGATAAATGCACTTGACTGAGCGACATCGGTCCTAGAAGAGTCTGAACTATTTGCACTCCAATGGAATTTGGCAGCAAAAAGGCTACGTGAAATGTGAGAAGCCTCTAAGGGTACAGACACTGTAACAGTGGTGTTGTTGCTTTTCAAAAGCCTAGTATGTAAGGGGATCCCTGCTGAAGAGAATAAGGGTCCTTAAGGGGACCTTAATTGTGGCTGCTTGAAATTGCTGTCTTAAGTTGAGCTTTTCAGCTTGAACTCTCGATTGCTTGAAAAGCCTGTTGTGTCAGGCAGAAAGTCAATAGAGTTGTTGAAAGAGAAACACAGTAAAGAAAGTAAAAGGAGAGGCCACAATGCAGATACTTCAAAAAATCAGAGCCCCTTCCTCTGCCCTGTATCTCAGCTTCCACAAAGCTAGCTCTTAACACACAAGCTCTTCTCTCCATAGACCATATGTTAATTTACTTCTTTATTTATTCAGACTGTACTAATTTACCACAATTGATTAAGTTTTACTGTGATCTGGTCATACAAATTCCCGAATACAAAGTTTGATAGAGAGACTCCGCTCTTTGCTTTGTTTTTCTGCCAGCAGATGTCTCAGAACAAGTGACTAGCATCCATTACTCAAACTGGTTGCTTATTAAGTTTCTTTTACAAAAGGGTTTTGTTTCTGTCAGAAAGACAACACTGGACAAAGAAGAAACATGACTGGGAACAGAATTCCCCTTGGCATAGATCTGCTTTGTTGAATATTTTTCTAACCAAAACCAGAATTAAAAAGAAAGAAGAAAACCACAACTTGTCATCTCAAGTCAACTTTATTCCACATGAGCAAGAAACAAATCAGTAAGCTGCACCTTGATGGAGAAAGGCTGCCTCTGAAATACAAAGAAAAGGACCACTGATGGTCATAGATTGGCCACCCATAGTTCTTTCTCGATTTGTGCCTTAATTCTTACAGAACTCAGCACATAAAGGTAGCCAGCTGGTTGGAGAACAGCTAGACTACTACAACATTCAAAGGATCTAGAGTGGTCCCAGGGAATTACTTCTTTTGCCAATCTCAGTTTCCTTTAAATGGGAAGTGTGGGGGGATAATTAGGTAAAGCACATAATGAGTTCTGATTATCTAACACACAATGGCCTTTCAAAATTGCATCTGTTCACTGACTAAGGAATGTGGAAGATCTTCTCTTTATTTTTGCTTGCCAAAGATGTTGTCTTTTAGAGTCAATCACAGCTGAAGGTTTCAAAGGCATTCTCCCAGAGTCATTTATGAATCTACATGGAGCCAGTGCTGATAAGCTCGTTCAGGAGCTTGTTCTCAGGTTACCACGGATTAATAAAGGAAAAAAATTCCTAGGCGCATCTGTCAGCTTCTGAGCCCAGCTGTGAGTGAAGGGTGAACTGTGTCCATGCGTGGCCCTAGAACATGGAGTGAAATCTCTTCTTTGCATAGCAGACATTACCAAGAGGTGACCAGAGCGTGTTACTGCCCACAGCATTTTCACTGGGCAGACTGGGCAGGTTAAATGATTTTAAGAGGAGAGGAAAGAAGTGGCAGGGAGTTCAGGGATCCCTCCTTAGTGGAAAGAACAATATACAGCACAGCAGCTAAAAAACAAGTCCAAGGCAAAGAATACCAAGATGGTTCCAGCCAAAAGCAGCTATGTTTGACCCCCTTTGCCTTCTTCTGGTCATCTCTGGTAGAAACAAACTAAACTTTCACAACAGTTTCATATCGGCAGAAGCCCCTGTTAGACTCAAACTTCCAGAAGATGGGCTTGAATGTCTCTAAAATGGCCAGCTTTGATTGTCATTTACTTTGAATTAAACACCCTCGTGGGGGTTCACCGAGAACTTCTCCATCCCTTCTCACCTCTCCCCTACACAAAAGAAAAGGTTAAAGATTTATTAGACTTTGCCACTCATCCAACTAGGAGTCCTACATGGGCAAAGCCTGTCAGCCATGGGGATCCTCTCCAAAAGGAGTATTATTTTGTAGAAAGCAAGGAAAGTATTTAAAAAAGAAAGCAGATGCAGATAGTAATGGTAAAATCATGTGTTATATGAGTGCACAGACACATGTGTTAGACATTTAAATCTCTCCTAACAGTTGCCCAGGGAAATGTTATGTGAAATACCTCAAACCCATACTATAAACACTAATGAAAATGTTAAGTTCTGTGCGGTAAGATCCTACTATCAAATATCATCTGTAAAGTCCTATTGATTTAATATTCTGCCGCAACACATCAAAATGCCAGACACTTAAAAGCAAGCTATAAAAATGCTTCATTAAAAACTCATCAAGATGTGTTAGAAGTTCTGTCTGAAGCTAAAGTGAACTAGAGGAGAGAACAGTTGTAGTGGCTAGGAAAGAGTACTAAATGAAAGGAAGGGCACAGTGCTCTGCTTTTTGGGCTCAGAAGCCTGCAGACAGTAACTTCTTCAGACCTGAGAACCTGTCCTCTTACTCTGGAAATAATCTTACCTACTCAGATACCTTTCAAGACTTCAGTGAGAATTAATTTGTTAAGGAAAAGTCTTTTGTAAAAAACAGTGTTAACTGTTCGGACATTTATCTTTTGTGCAGCTAGTTTATGAAAATCAATAATATTACAAGTAAAGACTTTGAGATACTTAAGGTACCCAAATACCTGAAAGCATTTTTCCCACAAAAATCACAGAATGTAATGGGTTGGAAGGGACCTCTAGAGATAATCTAGTCCAATCGTCTGCCAAAGCAGGATCCCCTAGGGCAGGTGGCACAGGGCTGCATCCAGCTGACTTTGAAAGTCTCCAGAGAAGCCTTCTGGGCAGCCTGTGCCAGGGCTTTGTCACCCTCACAGAAAAGAAGCTTCTCCTCATGTTGAAGTGGAACTTCCTATGTTTTAGCTTATCCCCATTATTTCTTGTCCTCTTACTGGGCACCACCAAGAAACATCTGGTCTATTCCTCTTGACACCCACCCCTCAGATATTTATAAACATTAATGAGATCCCCTCTCAGCTTTCTCTTCTCCAGGCTAAACAGTCCCAGTTCTCTCAGTCTTCCTTCACTGGAGAGATATTCAAGTCCCTTAATCATCCTTGGGGCTGTTCATTGGACTTTCTCCAGTAGATCCCTGCCTGTCTTGAACTGGGGAGCCCATAACTAGACACAGTACTCCGGGGCAGAGAACCTTCCCTGACCTACTGGACACATGTTCTTGACGCACCCAGGATACCACTGGCCCTCTTGGCCATAAGGGCACATGCTGTCACATGAATAACACTGAAAGAATCTCTGAGTAACTGCAGCTACCATTGATGCACAAAAGAAGCCCATATTAGCAGCTTTGTTATTTTCACTTCACAGTGTTATTGATGGCTGGTCATTGGATTTGCCCAGCACCAGAACTGGTAAAAAGTCCATTGGAGATTAAGCTGCAGCAGTAGTTACCTTTCATGAACTAAAAGCAATGAAACACAACTGATCAAAACACTATAGAAAGAGAACTATTCCACTAAGTTTCAACATGACATAGTTCCCCATGTGCTCAATATTGCCTGATAGCACATTTCAGAACATTAACTCCAGATCACTGCACAAGGCAGTGACACTATCAGTCCAAATCTGACGCTGAACTCTGGGAATTCCTGTTCACAGGTACAACAAACACCTGCCCTATCTAACGTAGTGCTCAGCAGCTCTGAAAATGGATGGTATTGAATAATCTGCCAAAAGAGGGGTTTTTTCCTTCTGTACAGTTGCTGCTCTGTTGGTGTTGAATACTTTTAAGTGGCTTTTGGGGAGATCTTACTGCTTTTTACAACTCCCTGAGAGGAGGGTGTAGAGAGGAGGGGGTTGGTCTCTTGTCCCAAGCCATTAGCAATAAGACAAGAGGAAATGGCCTCAAGTTGTGCCAGGGGAGGGTTAGGCTGGACACCAGGAAAAATTCCTCCCCTGACAGAGTGGTCAGGGGTTGCAACAGGCTGCCCAGGGAGGGGGTGAAGTCACCATTCCTGGAGGGGTTCAAAAAACAAGCAGATGTGTCCCTGGGGAACAGAGTTTAGTGAGCAGGGTGGGGTTGGGTTGATGGTTGGACTGGATGATCCTGGAGGTCTCTTCCAAACATAATGATTCTATGATTTTACATAGAAACTAACCCATATTTCTTTGTGATTTCAAGGTCAGTTGGAAAAGGCCGAAGAGGCATCTAAAATGTGGAAGAAACCACACAAAGGAGGGATGGATAAGTGGCTGCTACCCTGACTTTCCCATTTTTAACACATAGCATAGCTGATAGGAGTCTGAGAGAGGCGTGATAGAAGTCCAGAATTTGTACAGACATAATAAAAGGGATAAAGCTGAAGACTGAACAGGCTGAAGAAGTCATCTTCCATCTTCCTTTCCCTCTTAAATTGTGGTGTTATTTTCTGTGCACACAGGAGTATGGAGCGCTGGAATAATTACTAAATGACAAGTCTTTATGTTACCCAGGCTCTGCTAGCTGCCTGCTTCTCGACAGCAAGCCTCTGGCTGAGAGATTCCCAGTCCAAGCTTCCAGCACCATCTGACACAAAGCCTGTGAAGGACAGGAGGGGACCTTAAGTTCCACAGCATTGGGATGTCACTCGCACAGGTATTGGAGAAAAAATAAAGTTAAAAAATCATCATAGCCCAAAACACCCAAACAGCCTCTAATCAGTAAAAAGAGATGATAGTTGGGGTTTTTTTATTTCATATGATTTCTCAGCACAAAGAAAAGATGCTGCTTAAAATAGTGACTCCTTTAGTTTCCACTAATTTGTGGTCCTCTGGTCATACTGCTGAGATGTTAACTGCTCTGTCTTACCTTAGCTCATTCTAATGGGTAAAATTAAGAGAAGTTTCACTCTTCCTCTCTTTTTTAGCCTGAATCTGTTCAATTTAGTTCAGTTCAGGGCAGTTCTTCCTATTTCCTAACAACTAAAGCCCAGACAGAGAACCTTGTTAATCTGTGGCTGCTGGCATCAAACATTACAAACAAGAGCAACAGTGGAAATATTTTGATTCCAAGGTTCCAGCTTTCTTGAGCTGTAAGTTGTACTGGGATACACTGCATTTCATGGAAGGCTGCTGTCACTGAACCTTATCTATAGTCATCCATCTCAAGGTGTTCTAAACAAGATATCAGGTGAACTCCCATGTTTGGTTCAATACGATACTGCTCTGAGGCTTGGGTTGCTTCTCCCACAGGAATCACAAGGGGCCACTCGCACGCATGAGCCTGCAGCACATGTGTGACACACGTGCCACCCATTGCTCAGCCATGTGTGTAAGCAGCATACCTTGTCCTGACATTTCTGTACCTACATCCCAGCAGGGATCACATTGGCGTAGAACATATATTATGGGAGGTGCAGGGAAGCTGTGAAAAACTAGTTCTGATTTGGAAGTGGTAATTTAGACCAGACCACTGTGACCTCCACCTTCAGGAACAAAACACATTATAAAGCAACAGCCCTCAATCACACAGAGATGCATAACATCATATTTGGTGTGATCTAGGTGTGGATAGGGTGTGATGTGTTTCAAGATATATGTATATCAAATCTTCCTAAGCATGACTGCTGAAGTATAGAAAGACCTGGAGGAAAATCAGTTGTCTTTATGCAGCTAAAAGACAAACACAATTCTTGAACTTGTGTGAATTTGTCTCACACGTTGAGGTTATCCAAAAGAACTCCCAGAGCTGGAGCTTCCATCGCTTCTCTACATAATCTGGTACAGTGCTGACAGTATTCTCTCTCTGATGATTTTACTACAGCATGATGTACATTTCCCTTGGTGCAGCCTGATTTCTTCTTGGGCTATAGATAGGTACCAAATAAACAAGATCAGTTTATTCCCTTCTCCTTTGTCCAGTACCCTTTATATGTTTGAAGTTTATTACTGCATCTCTCTCTCTGTGTTCTCTCAAGTGTATAGTTATACTGCACACAAAAGTAGATTACAACTTTATAGAAGTTCTCAGCATTGAGAAACTGCACACAAAATGTATTACAATTTTCTAGAAGTTCTCAGTATTGAATTAAAAGTTATTCCCAAGGAGTTGCTTTCCTGTGTGAAAGCAAATTGCAGATAGTCTATGTGGACATATGGTGAGTTCCTTTGTGAAAAGGGTACAAGTCAACACTTTATTCTGTATTTCCCAGAAAACAATGTGAGATCTGGGTTTCCTCTGAACATATTTATTTCCTTTTCTACCAAAAAAATTGCTCAAATCCCTAAAATATGAGGGCAAATGAAAGAAAAACAGGAGTTCATAGATATATAGCAGAAGTCAGCTTTTCAGAAGCTCATGATATCAAATTATATCTACTGGTTTATCTTTTCATTACTTAAGATATTTGCAAGATTATTCGTCACTACCACCTTCTCACTTTTCTTCTGACTTTTCACTTACTTCTGTCACATTCAATGTCTATTTCACAACATACAGCATTGCCCTATGTATCTGGAACTTCCATGTTCCTCTTCCTTCCTTCAAAATCCACTGTCTCCAGCAACCTTGATCACATTCTTCTCTTCAGCTTTTATCCTACAGCTGATCTGTAATCATCCACTTAATGAAAACTCAGCCACAGGCTAAGAGAAGTCAGGAAATATATGTTAGCCTACTTTTATCAAGTTCTAGTTCACAATCTGCATTCTAATGATGTTTTCTATAAATAAGCAACATGAAAATCTTTTCCTGAAACTGATCAAGAGAGATGCAGATTTTGTTCTCTGATGAGCCACAAAGGTGCAAATTTTGTGGTTGGACTGGTCCTAGGGCCTGGCAGAGAAGTTGCAATCATACCTTTTATAACTGAACCATTAATCAAGTGGTTTACAGATAAAGCATGCCTCTGTATTTGTCCTCCCTGTGACAGTGGTCATGAGCTGTAGCTATCTCTAGCAAAGAAGGCTGCTGCCCCCTCACATAATTCACAATTAAGATGTTTTGTAGGCAGCCTGTGTATCATTTACATACTATTTCTGTCAGTAAGATTCAAATCTCAGTGAGCATCAAAGAACTTTTGACTTCAAGGGACAGAGAGCCACTGTCTCAAATCCTCAAGGATTGCTATATGGTAGTGAAGAAGCAGGGAAAGTGCTGTACATGCAGTGCTCAGGCAGCAGCTACAGCAGGTCTACTCTTTCTGCAGCACACA
This sequence comes from Rhinopomastus cyanomelas, assembly GCA_013400115.1. NCBI lineage: Eukaryota > Metazoa > Chordata > Aves > Bucerotiformes > Rhinopomastidae > Rhinopomastus > Rhinopomastus cyanomelas. The sequence continues at coordinate 931,495 of VXBP01003566.1, read as the reverse complement.
ACAGCTCCCTCAGAAACAGTCTAAGCCTACAGCTGCCCAGCTCTGGAACAGATTAGACAGCAGGCACGAGAGCTATGAACCAGGTTCAGAAAGTCATGATGTTTACTGAAAGGTTACGCAGATGTCCATGGTGATAGAACAGAAAAACCATTGTCCTCCTCCTTCCCTTATCCCTCCCATCCTTCCTAAACAAAAAGACATCAGCATGGATCAGGGAATTCATCCAAAGTGAGAAGTTTGTACAACCAACAGTCACGTTGGGCTCCTTCACCGAGGGGGCTGAAATAACTCTGTGCCTAAGATTAAGTAGCATACTTGGTCATAAGTGATATTGCTTCATAGCTCTCCCAGGGTCTGCCCAAAACACAAGCTTGGAGCTCTGCTTAAGGTCAGAAAAGGAAACAGCTTTATACAGGGCAGTAGCACACAGCAAGACAAGTCTGGCACTAGACTTCATGAGGTAGGACTAAGGAATTTTACTGCTCCACAGGGCACTCTGCATACAACTGCTCTACAACCTGTTAATCAGTTCTGAATTCTGACTTCCTTTCCTGGTAACTAAGCATCCTGGAGACATCCCAGTGATAAACAATGAGTGCCAGTCTCAGAACAGAGCCAGTTGTGGTTCAGTGATCAATGTGCAGATGCCATGGGCTGGCATCTGCCTTTTAAATATCCTACCACCTCCAAAGGTTGACAATCTCTGAAGGTATTCACAGGACCACTTTTCTGCCAAAAAAGTGTTAATTGAGCTGTATGTCTCTCGGTAGAAAAATATCTGAATCTCTGAATTTGAAAATGGTAATGGAAGACAATGTCCATGCTCTAAGGGTGGTAGTCTTCATACTTTTACAGACATCTTTCATGTGGAACTGCTTTTGCACAGGAGAGGCAACCCAGGACAGACAATCCACAGCAGGTTACATGGATCACCATTTATCCAAGTAGTGCACAACTCACTGACACTTAATGTCCCACTACTAATGGGTTTCTTTGGGTGAATAAGAACTGCCCAGCACATACATAAGCTGCCATAGTCGGCATCTGTCTGCTTCTCAGCTGAAGGTCAAAGTACATGATGTTCTTTTACTCAGGGCTGCTTTCCACCATCATAATCTCTTGCTGTCAAGATATCACACCTAGAGTCTATGATTAGCTGTCCCCACTTTACTGTAGTAAAACAAAACAAATCTCAAAACCCAGAGTTTCTTAAAGCTGAAAAATACTGTGTGAGAAGTAGCCCATTAATAGCATAAACCTCTATTTCCAGGAAGCCTGTTTAAAGGAAAATTCCTGCCCTTCTGAAGCTAAAGCAGAGGTGTCATAACTCTGAAACAGAGCAATGAAAAGAAGTAGTGTCTCCAGGTGCAGCAGGCGCTGTACCTCATTTCATCTGCTGGGTAGGCTGGTTAAAATCTTTGGTTGAAATCCAAAACTTTCTGGCAGCTAGCATCCTGTATTAAAATTTATAAACCACGAAAGGTCTTTCCTTACAAAAAAGTTAATTCAGGATGGATAGGCTGAAAAGACTTGAAAGCGACAGACATCAGAAGTGGTTATATGGAAAATTGTATGTAAGTAGCACCTTCTGCTCCACCAGAACATACTAAAAATACAGTAAATGTAATTATAGTGAGAAAGGGAAACTGTATTGATTAAAAGATCTTTAAAAGAGCTGTGGAGAAGAGCCCTGGAGCTGCCTGGCTTGTTGGGAGGGAGAAGGTTTACAAAGGATGTACTATCTTCTCCAGAAGAAAAAAAACTGATCATAGAATCACCTGGGTTGGATGATTCACCAGGTTGACCTCCAAAGGTCAGGTCATCATCCACTCCTGCTGCAGTGAGCAGGGACATCCTCACCCAGATCAGGTTGGCCCAGACTCACCTGATAGCTCAGCCTCCTTTAAAGTGCAAAACTTAACTGTCTCACCCTCAATATCAAAGCCCTGGTCAGCAACAGCGGGCATTGTCTATGGTGGCTGCCCATCCGACAGGCAGCATCAACAGAAAGAGCAGCTGAGATCTGTGCTCAGTCAGCTTCTTTTTGATTTTCTTTTAACCTTTAAAAATCAAAGGCACTTATCTTCAGATTCATTATGACTTAACCTGTTTTCTGTGCCATAAGTACACTGCACAGATAACACCACCTAGGCTAGTGAAGGTCCCAGCATAGCAGTGAGGGGAACACACTGCTGTTGCTGCCCTTCTGCTGAATTACTACTGATCCATTTTCACTTGTGGTGGTTTGTTCCCTGCTGCCTGAGACCATCTATAGGATGCAGAAGTCAGAAGGAGGGTTTGGGAACTTCTGCTTGTTCAGATGGGTTTTTTTTAAAGATCAGTAAACACTCTCCACAGCTACTATTAGCTTATTTCTGCATCATATACTCACTAAGAAATTATTTTATCCTGATCTACTGGTAAAGCACTGCACCAAAACCAAGAATCCACTCACGCTGCAGTGAGCCGGGGCAGAAGTTATTTATCCAGGCAGGCTTTGCTGAAGCAAATGGTTTTTTTACCAGTATGACTGCAAGCAGAGTTGGAATTAAATAGATTTTAATTCAGCAAATCAGCACAAAGAGTTGGGTGCAAAAAATACCTTGACCCATCTCTTCTTCTTGAAGGTCTACTGTCAAAAAAGTGAAAGAAATGGCACTCAGATTGGGCTTTCTGTCAGAACCCATGGCTCTGTAGAAGAAGAAGGAGAAAAGCACCATGAGATGCATTTGCTGGAGATCAATGTTTTTAGGAATGTGTAGTTTCAGCCAACTTTATTTGTAGGTTGGCTAATTCTGTTGAATATTTGCTGGTCTTCTACGTGAATTGTAACTAAAGCCAGGCAAGTTTCCATAGCATACCTTTACACTTTAGACCTGAAGGATTCGAAGGAACGGTGTTACATAATTTTTTACTTCTGAGCTATATTAAAAAGCCCTAAAATCCAGGAAGTTCAGTATTACTTTTAGAAAAATTAAACTTTAACCCCCTTTGGTCTGGTTTATACCAATAAAAATAGCCCACTCTGCTCAATTCCATATGACAGAAAGAAAAGCCATGAGGCAATTAAAGGTTACAGAAACCTTCCTCTCTCTTCTTGCCCTGCCCAGACCACTGGTAGATAGTCTCAGGGACAGAATGCCCTTTAGCTACACGTCTTCTTTTGCAGCTATTTCCCTTCCCCTAGAGTGTTCATTTCACAATAAAACAAGTTCTCAGACTTAGAGCTGAACTTTCAAAGTCACAACGATCTCCACCTACTTTTGTCTCTGTTTACCACCAGAGATTTCAACTAAATTATCACTACAGATGCCTGCCCACCTGGCTGTAAAGACCAGGCACATTCAGTGCCCAAGCAAAGACATTTGGGAAATTAATAGCATCAGCCACTATACCAAAGTTACTGGATGAGTTGTGAAAGGTGCAGTCATAGCTGGCAGGACAGTGACATACAAAACAAGCTGAGATTCACCAATATATTCTACAATAAATCCTTTTTGTTTTAATTTGTCAAGCTTTAATAATTTCACTTCCAAAAAAGAGTATCAGTCTTAGCATTAATGTTGTGAAAAATCTCACAGGAAATTATTTCCAAGAAAAAAAGAAACTTAAGACTTTTTGTTAAATACACTGTTATCACCATTTACACAGGGGCTGAGGAGAGGACTCCTGCTGACAACTACTTGCTTTTGCTAATTGAATACAAAACCCCTCAGACATCACCTGATGTCATCACCTGAACTTCCAATGTTCTCTTGCCAAAGATTTCATAGTCTTTTTGTAGCTACATTTGAGCTGCACAGTTTCTTTTCCTGGAGGCCTCTGAGCTGAGGGTAGGAGGTTCCTTGCAGATGTAGGGAGTCTAGGCAGGATTTACCTTGCAGCTGCTTCTCTTACATCAAAAGACTGCAGTGGCACTGGCAGATCCACCCCTACACACTGACATCTTCTCTCCCAGGCTTTCACTTCTCTCTCTGACACCTTTATGAAGTCTACAATAAGTAAAGAACCTGCTTAAACAGGATGGGTTGAGTAACACAAGGAAAAGGGCACTTATTGAGAAGAAATTAAAGTGCTGAGAATCAAGTTGTTGTGAATAAGGCTCCTGTTTGCCATGCAGGAGGGTCCCCAAAAAGTATGTGACCAGATGTTAGGACAGTTCATAAGAACTTAAGTAAAGACTTGAAGGTGCACATTTGCTATTTTTCAACTTCTCAGTGCTTTTCTTGGGAAGCAGTGCTGCTTAACCAGCCAGGAGTAAAATAAAACAGCTGCATAATTCAGGAAATAAGATGACCTAAGTTTTTATTTCATAGAAATGCTGCAGGGAAAACACTTTCAGAGGTCACTCTGTGCATCTGATGAGCACAATGACCCAAAAGACACTGAGAAGCAGCTGAGGGAGCTGGGGTTATTTAGTCTAGAGAAAAAGAGGTTGAGGGGTGATCTTATTTCTTGTTCCAGCTACCTGAGAGGAGGGTGCAGAAAGGTGGGGGTTGGTCTCTTCTCCCAGGTCACCAGCAATAGAAGAGGAAATGGCCTCAAGTTGTGCCAGGGGAGGGTTAGGTTGGACATTAGGAAACATTTCTTTCCTGACAGAGTGGTCAGGGGTTGCAACAGGCTGCCCAGGGAGGGAGCCACTGTTCCTGGAGATGTTCAAAAAATGAGTAGATGTGGCCCTAGGGAACAGGGTTCAGAGGACAGGGTGGGGTTGGGTTGACAGTTGGACTGGATGATCTTGGAGGTCTCTTCCAATCTTACTGATTCTATGATTCTACAGCACCTACAACTGAAACAGTATTCCCCTACCTTCATGTGCAGGCTAAGTAAAATCATCTAAGATTTAAATCGCTTTGCCTTCAGACCAGCTGGCTGAGCAAGAAGACTGCTTCCTTTGGCCACCACAGCTCTTCCCAGACAGAAGTTTCTTTGCATAGAGATTTCATCAAGATGAAATGCTGGACAAGTCTGCAGTTTGAATAAACAATAAAGGACACCAATGCTACAGAAGCTGGCTAAATAAGAGACTGGCATTACTGATGCATTAATATTCCATTGAGTGTTTCAGCCTGTAAATGCTGAGGAGTTACCTTTTCTTTCCTTTTAAGGAAAAAAAATACTAGTGCTTTGCTGCCTGCTGAGAAGCCTCACCTTGCTACCACATTGTATTACTTATACAACTGCACTCCTACCTCCTATACCCCCCATTTCATGCAACTACTGGAGTGTTCCCTTTTTTTCATGTCCAGGAAGTGTGAGGCATCCCTCCATTAGACTCTGAAGAGCTCCAATATTCAGCATTATTAAACTGGAGTCCAGAGTGAAAGACTTGTGCAGACAGAATATTTATCCAGTGAATACAGAGGAATCGAACCAATGGATTGCCTACTCGAGCTCAGCAGTTGCATCACATCCTGGCCAAAACACACACGTTGTGCTTTCCTGTTGCTACCTGCTCCAGATGCAAATTCAGATCTGATGCACACCTGCAGCTACAGAAGTGCAGGCTTCAAGCCTTTGCTAAGCCCACTGCAGGATTCAGTATTAGTTTATGAGGGAGACTTGATGCTGAAGACAGCAGAACTGAATTATTGCTCATTTAGGAATGAGCTTCCAAACAAATGGCCAGAACGGGTGCAAAGCAACCTTTGCTAAGAGTAGCTGTGTGTGAGGGTGCTGCACCATCTGGTATCATTAGTGCATCCAGAAGTGTTCTTCACTGCTCCCTCACAAGTATTTCAGGAATAGTTTTGCCTGCTGTTCACACTTACTCATGAACTTCTGAAGAGGGTGCTTGAAGGTTCAGGTGAAAGCAATTGCACTGCTGTGTTATAGGTGTTGGAACCTTTCAGATACAGTCATCCTCTGAACAACTCATCCAGGTCACCAGCTGCACACACTGGTAAACAGGCTTAGTAAATGGAACAGGTGGTCAGAGTAAGCACTGCCCTCAGGAGAGCTTCAGTGCTCTCTTAGAAGCTTGCCCAGCAAAACAGAAGACAGGAAGAGCCTGTACCCTTACCTTTCCCTCCTGGCCTATGTACTTGGCCCAGTATGTAATTGGATTTCTTATCCTCTCTGAGAATAGAAAAGGAGATGATTATGTGTAGCCAGCATGGTCTGCTTGCCCCTGCTAATGTCCCTGCACTTCTGCACAAGGGGGCCTATGGGCTATCGGTGACTGCATTGTTCAGCTGCAGAAAAACAGGAACAGGGATGTTCTTGCTGCTCTGTACAGCTGACCACAGAGAACATCCCATGTCATGCACAAAGATAACATTGAATAAAACCTCACAAATAGGAAACTCAGACTTGAAAAAGCATCAGGAATAAGAAACACTAGAACTATTCAACATGAGAAACCTAACCTTCCCTAGGAGACAGAGCTTCTGTGTTTCTCTACGTGTTTTCAAGTTCAATCATCTATTTAGTGTATTTCAGAAAATAACAATAATATTAATTAGAATGAGTTTGTTGTAGATAAACAACAATTTTAATGAAAGATCAGATCTGGATTCCTCAGTGTCTAGTGACTCTGCTTCTGGCACAGGGAAACACGAGAAGACTGGTCTTGTTATGAAATAAACTCTCCTCTTACCTCAGAAGCCCTCTTCTCTCTTCCCATGACCTATCCTCATCTGCTCACTTCTTCTATTTACAGAACTCCATTAACATGACTTGCTCTAATTTGATCACAAGTTTTTGGGCTCCACAGAGAAACCACCTGGCTGATTTCCATGGCCCTGTGGAAGGGCAGAGGATCTAAATGGTTCCTTCTTCACACTGCTGGTAGAAGCTTATGGTCCAGGCATTTTTTTTCTTTTAAACTCACAATATCTTGTTACAAGTCACACTCTTTTTACTGTTTGAAGGGGAAATATGGGTAGGTAAAGCCCTACTGATATTCCTGTCTGGTTTTTCTCTCCTCTGCAGGACAGCCAGCAGTTAGTGCTATTACACTACGTAGAGCTGGACATAAACAGAACGAAAATGAAGTTATGGAACCTCCAAACCCGATGCATTTAACTCTAGTCATCCAAAAGATGTTTAACCTAAGATAGGTATCCTCTACAGTCAAGGGAGAGAAAGAGTGATGTCTACAGAACAGTTCAATCCCATGTTGCAATGGACATATGAGAAGATTTCTCCCCGGTGGTCCTCCCTGCTGACCAGCTTAAATTAGGCATCTAATTTATGGACAGAGAAGACTATTCTCACTTTTCACCCCACATCAAAATGGTTACAGCTGTGCTTAGAAAATAGTCCATTGTTATCACAGGAACTTGAATTACAGCTTTTTTGGGTTGACAGTTTACATCTGCCCCAGTCCTGGGCAAAAGCCAGGCCTGTAACCCTGCTCCTTCTGCGCTGCCAGGCCAGGCTCTGATGAGAGCAAACAACAAACCAGCCTGAGTCTCCGTTCAAAACATTCAGCAGTGCGTCTTTTATTTTGTAAGGAGATGTGGCAGATGGCAGATGGCACTTTCATCGTGACTTCTATCAGTTTATCTCTTACGAATGTTGCTTGGAGAAACGGTACTAGCAGGGATCATAGATGAGGCTTTGCCCTAAGAGCGTGAAATACATGGGGAATGATCAGAAATCACAAATGATTTCCTCACTCAGCAACACAGATGAGCACTGCAAAAGAGATTATTCTCCTCCAAATACTCTACTTTCACTCTTTGGAAAGTCAGTTTTCACAAGCTGGAAAAATTCCTTGTCCTTTGGAAAGGCAGGGAGGTTTCACACAGCAGACTCTCTCTTGCAGTGAGGCCATGCTGTTCAGTTTCTTGTTATTCTGCTCAGCTGGTTTTATGGACTCATAAAACAGTTCATTCCTCTTTCTCTAACTTGCTCTCTCTTTTTGGTTTCAGTATTTCTTAAAGCAGCATGCTTTGTCTAACTAACGCTTTCGTCTTAACCCCAGTATGCACTGAGAAGTCATACGCGTGCCTCAAGTATTGTGTCTCTAGAAAGTTGTGATTGCAGAGACAAGATGACTGAAGAAAGACTGACTGTCATTCATTTGACTGTCCAGTACAAGAGGATGGAGACACTCAACACATGTATTGTACATCAAATGAGAAACAGCTGTTTCTCACACTTGTGGAGCTAGTTGCCACAGGCTATTAGGTGGGCAATGCGGTAAAAAGGCAGACTAAAAGGTGCTTGACAAAAGTGCAGATGACAGCTTCATTAGGGACAAGAGTGAACACATAACCTCTGGCCATTGGCTGAAGCTAAGAGGTTTCACTGGGAAAGAATCTTACCTCATGTTCCCCAGTTTTAGGTACTGCTACTAGCCCCTTACAGCCGGGCTACTGGCCAAGCTCTAAATCATTCATATGAAAACTGCTGCTGAATCACATGCAATCCTTTTTGTCTGCCACTAGAAGCTAGTGGAGCTATTCTTCACTCCTAGGTGTGTCCCACCAAAAAGTACGGAAGATTTTTGGGGTCTACAATGGTTTCTCTCCCATCCTGATTTTGCCTGGAAATAAGTGGCAGCCTTGTGGTGACTTCACTCACCTTTCTGTCGGTGGTGTGGGATTCAATTTCATGTCTGCTGTGTTATTTTGCCTAAACTTTTCACCCAACGCTATGCAGAATGCATTGCGATGACCGGGAGCACGAGTCTCTGTTCCCTAACCAATTTCATACGATCCAGCATGAGAGTTAAAAATAGTTGTCACTGGAGCCAACCAAAGAGTTTTGAAACAAAATGAGCTAGAAAATGATGGCTCATGAGAACAGAAGACTTTGATGGACACAGGAGGATGTGCTACTTCCAGATAAAACGAATCAAGGAGAAGGCAAAGCCGTGCAGCCTTACTGGAATGAAACATGTCTATTTTTCATTCCAGTGCAGTTATTGCAGCTCTCTCTTCAGGGGGAAAAAATATCACTATGATGAACCTGCAAACCTTCCTTTGCAAGCTAATTTCAGCTGGCTATGTTAGCTTCCAGAGACCTACTGACCAAACTGAAGTAAATTACTGTGAAATTGAACCAACTAAATGTCAAATTTAGTTGATTTATTTGGCAGAAGAAGATGATTTGACATGAAGCTGGGGGCAGCTATTTTTATTACTGGTTTTGTTTTAAATGCTAGCCTGAGTTCAGCACAGCACACAGAGTTAAGGCACAGCATGAAGCTCCGACAACAGATAGAACTGTTTGGATTGGCACAGACTGTAAAAATTATTTCTTCTGTCTTTCACCCTGATACATCTGCAGCACTGCTTCTTGTAATTTTCCTTAACAGATAAGGCTTCTTAACATTGTGCTTTGCGCACAGTGTCTGCAGATTTTGCAGTACTAGCTCTTTCAAACTTATTTTCAGTGGTAAACATGCCACGATGGGGAACATCACCATATATCAAGTAGCTGTGATCAGGCAGATCAGGTACCAGTAACTTTCCTAAAGGAGATCCAGTGTCAGAGATCAAGCATGAAGGATCAGATGTCTGCACTGCCACCATCGAGAATCAGATGTCACGGATCAGAACTGTAACTGCAAGGAATGAGGTGTCACGTGTGGCAGAGCAGGGAGCAGATAGCTCACGCTGAAGCCTCAGTGCCGGGACTGTAGCTTCACCACAGGGTGTTGTGGATTAATGCAGGTGGTTAAATGATTGTTCCCTACGGAAGGCTCAGTGTCTCTTTGCCAAATATGGATTCAGTCATCACTGAATCACAGAATGACAGAATATTAGGGATTGGAAGGGACCTTGAAAGATCATCTAGTCCAGTCCCCCAACACAGCAGAATCACCTAGATCAAGTCACACAGGAACATGTCCAGGCTGGTTTTAAATGTCTCCAGAGAAGGAGACTCCACAACCCCCGTGGGCAGCCAGTTTCAGTGCTCTGTCATCCTCACTGTGAAGAACCCTCCATATTTATGTGGAACCTCCTGTGTTCCAGCTTACACCCTTTGCCAATTGTCCTATCACTAGACGACACTGAGCAGAGCCTGGCTCCATATTCCTGACACTGACCTTTCACATATTTATAAAGATTAATGAGGTCACCCCTCAGTCTCCTCTTCTTCAAACTAAAGAGACCCAGCTCCCTTAGTCTTTTCTCATCAGACAGATGTTCCTCTCCCTTCATGATCTTTGCGGCTCTGCGTTGGACTCTTTCCACCAGTTCTGTGTCCTTCTTGAACTACAAGGCCCAGAACTGGACACAGTACACCAGATGCGGTCTTACCAGGGCAGAGTAGAAGCAGAAAAGAACCTCTCTCGATCTATAAACCACCCCTTTTCTGATCCACCACAGGATGCTGTTGGCCTTCTTGGCCACAAGGACACATTGCTGGCTCATGGTCATCCTGCTGTCCACCAGGACCCCCAGGTCCCTTTCTCCTAGGCTACTCTCCAACAGGTTAGTCCCCAGCCTATACAGGTACCTAGAGTTGTTCTTACCCAGATGCAAGACTTTACACTACTCTTGTTATAGTTTATTAAATTTATCCCTGCCCAGCTCTCCAGCCTGTTCAGGCCCCGCTGAATGGCAGCAAAACCTGATGGGGTGTTGGCCACTCCTCCCAGCTTTGTGTCATCATCTATCCACCTGGCTATGCCCTCATCAAAGGCTCCCTTCCTTGACTTCCTTCCTGTTGGAATGCTCTTGTCTTGGGCTTCAAATAAGTGCTCTTTGAATGTTAACCGCTGTCTTGGGCCCCTTTATCTGCCAGTACCCTGTCCCATGGGATTTCCCCCAGCAATTGCATGAAAAGGGCAAAGTTGGCCCTCCTGAAGTCCAGGGCTGTGATTCTGCTAGGTATTCTCTTCCTGACATATGAGATCCTGGACTCCACCATCTCGTGTTCACTGCAGTCAAGGTTGCCTTCAATCTTCACTGCTTCAACCAAACCCGCCTTGTTGGTGAGTACAAGATCCAGCAGCACTCCTCTGCTACTGGGCTCCTCCACCATTTGCATCAGGAAGTTGTCACCAATGCACTAGAGGAACCTCCTGGACTGTGGATGGCTGGCTGAATAGGTCTTCCAGCAAATATCAGGGTAGTTAAAATCCCCCATGAGAACCAGGGCCTGTAGCCATGAGGCTGCTGTCAGCTGCTGTAGAAGGCCTCATCAACTTCCTGTCCTGATCTGCTGGCCTGTAATAGACACCCACAACAGGGTCACCCATGCCAGCCTGCCTCTTAATCCACACCCTCTCAACTCTCTTCATCCGCCCCTGGACAGAACTCAACACATTCCAGTTAGTCTTTCACGTAAGAGCAACTCCACCACCCCGCCTTGCTGGCCTGTCTTTCCTGAAAAGGACATAGCCATGACCACATTCCAGTCATGCAAGCTGTTCCACCATGTCTCTGTAATTGCCACCAGATCATAATCTCCTGACTGAACACAGATTTCTAGCTCCTCCTGCTTATTCCCCATTCTGCGTGCATTGTCATACAGATGTGTGTCTGGGCAGGTAGTACCTGCAATACTGTGTGTGCAGTAAAACTGTTTAGACACTGCTAGTGATGCATTTGATTCGCTGCTCAGTAGGTAAACAGATGGTTTTTAAAGAAAATGCCCTGACTGCATGTAAAAAACTCTTCTCATTTGGCTCATGTTTCAGGGTTGTGAGATCATGGGAAAATATCAGGAAACTAAGGTCAAGTCTCTGCTCAGTACCTATTTGCTGTGCATCTCTCTAGTTTGTATAATTTGTTTCTGACTCAGCTTCTCCATTTTTCAGACAGAGATAATAGTACAAAGGAGTCACAAGAATGTCAAGATCTTTGAGATTGGAAGAAGGCATCAGGCCATGAAAATGCAAATAAATACTATGGTTAAAGCTACCCACAGAGCCAACTTTAACCATCATGTGTATAAACAGAGCTGGACCTGAGTGGATTATGCATCACAATAAGAGAAAAACCAGTTATGCCTCTTTAATAACAACTGAAGTAATCTGTTTGGAACTTCCCATTCTCTGCTATACAACAGAGAACCCACAGACACAAAGCTGTGAGTGGCAGCTGAAGGGACACCATTTTTTGAAGTTATGCACCTTGAATACCAAGGCCCTTCCCAGCTCTCTGCTCGTCATTACCCCTGTTCTCAGGTCACTGTTCAGCAGCATCTGGTACAAAGCTGCTGATTTCTGTAACCTGAGTGTTTAGACATGAAAGACTGCCCATGGGCAGCATGGTCCCTGCTCCCTGCTAACTCTGCTCACAGCGTTATTTAGGGTTTCTCCTTCAAAGAAGAATCATTGACTTAATCCATGTGCTTATACTGTATGTGTGAAGATTAAGCAGGGAGCTGCTGGTAGACTCTAAAATCACAGCATTTCAGTGCAGTAATAGGCATTCCCCTGCTCAAACAGATTAATCCAACTGAACAGAGGACAGTGAGGGAGGACTACACACAACAATTTCCATTCATCTTGAATACCTTATTCCACTGTGGAGCACATAGATTCTAGTTAGCATGAATTTATTCCAAAATTTATCTTGTGATTCTCAAGAACCTCACTCTTTGTCAAGATGCTAACCACTGCAGGACCAGAAAGGGAAAGACCATTGTCCTCAGGAAGCACTCCTGGAATGTACTGACTCTAGTAGGTTCAAGGAGAACATCCCAAACAATTATTTGAAGCTGTGACACATTTTGATAGTCATAGGATCATAGGATGTTAGGGGTTGGAAGGGACCCAAGAGATCATCAAGTCCAACCCCCCTGCCAGAGCAGGACAAAACTATCTAACACAGATCACAGAGGAACACATCCAGGTGGGCCTTGAAAGTCCCCAGAGAAGGAGACTCCACGACCTCCCTGGGGAGTCTGTTCCAGTGTAGTCCTTGATACATGAACCATCTGTAAACCACATCTATTATTAGCAGGGATAAAGAAATAAGCCTGGAGCCATTTAAGGAGCAGAAACAATAGGAGAGAGGTGAACTTGTTGTAGTTAACATTTATATCACAAACACCATGTTTAGAAAGTCTCCTAAGCCCACAGGATTCATCACTATGTGCAGGTACTTCAGGTCCTGACTAGCCTTGTTATAAATGGTTTATGAGCCAGAACAGAGGAGCCAACTACAGCCATTGCACCATTACATTTGTGCCACAGGTCTGAACCTTTGTCGCTCCAACACCTGTTTACTGATGACAACTAAAGCCTCCTAACTTTTCAAGCTGCTCTGACACCATGAGCATCTCTTCAGAGATCTGCAGCCTCTCAGAGAGGCATGAAACCTGATGTCTGTGTTCCACTGGCGATTACTGGCAAAACCTTACAGGACGAGCAGCACGTGCCTGTCAATGCAGAATCAGCCGTGGCTACCAGTTTCTCCATCTCGACCCCAATGTGAGCCATTTTATTATCGTGGGCTGTTCTTACACCTTATCCCACAGCTATTAGAGATACGCACTCAATGTCCAGGCTCTTGCAGGGCTATCAAGGAGCAGGCCACCCAGAGATTCTGAGGAAGATACCTGGCTACTGGCCAGCATGGCACCCAAGCTCATTATTGCTTAGGACTCTGATAATCCCGCTCACGAGCATAGCTGCTCCCTTGCAGCCCAGAGTAAGGAAAGCAGAAATGTGGCCAAGGTCGATACCTTTTTTCTTTTACAAGGACAACAGAATCTTTCACTCCCAGCCTATGTGGTCAGGGCAAAGGTTTGAAAATATCTATAAGAAATGCAACTGCACCCAACTGATCTCTTTGGGAACAGTTTATGACCGAACTAGCCCAAGCAGGGTTTGCAGAGGAATGTTTCAAGCCTTATCTCTCAGGCAGTTGCTCCACTGTGTTGCTGAACTGTCCTGTTAGTTTTCCAAACCTCAGCCTGTCTCAAGCAAGGCAAGGTACTCACTCCATCCTGACAATCTCTCAAATACCATCCCAAAGAAAGTCCATGAGCATTACAGACCCATTATAACCACCAAAACCCGGTTCAGAAAGTCAGCAAACAAGACTTCGTCTGCCCTGCATACCTGATTTTTCTGTTTCACTCTCTAGATAGTCCCAGGAAAAGCCAACTCCTACTCCAAGCTCGTTGGCAACTCTGAGAATATCCACTCAAGTCACACACACATGAATTCACACTCACAGGAGCTGGCTGAGGTCTGGTGGTTTCTGATCCCTTGCATGTCTACCAGAGCACAGTTACTTGGTATATGAAGTGTAAGAGAATTAAAATCATTTGGAAACGGGAAGTGATTCCTGTATCATATTAACCCCCAAAAATTTCCTCCCCACCCCTACAAAACCACAAACAACCTCACATCCTGACTACTCTTTTCCTGAAGATAGCTGTCTATTTTCTACAGGGAACAGTAGGGAATGCTCAGAAATGGAGATAAGAATGACAATTGCTTGTCAGCCATCCAGCCATCCAGACTGCCCACAGTATAGAAGTCCTTGTAGGCAAAGTCATCTATTAAAATTTAGGGCTCTAAACTATAAAAGGATATACTACCTTGTAGAACATAGCAATATGTTCCCTCCAACCTCGATGCCATATTCCATTAATTCCAAAAATCTACTCTTTCTTACTATTTGTGGGGTCTATGCTGACCAGATGGCTAAACCACTGCTAAACCTGTCACATTCAACAGTGAAGAAGCCAGCTCGAGTGACATGGAAAAAGGGTTCAACGAGCAACATATGAGGACTTGGCAAATGTATGGGAAAGTCAGGAAAGCAGGTGTGATAGGAGCTAGAAGAAATTCTGAGACTACAGAAAATAAGATTTCTAAAGAGAGGAAGACCAGAACTGATCCTGCCCTATACCAGGAAAAACATCATCCACAGAGCCCCCGTTACAATATGGCCCCAGTAATGACTATTGTCCACTTTGCTTCTTTTCAACAAAAAACAAGAAGGAGAAAGAACAGAAAGAATAAATTGCTTAGAAAAAGAAACAAGGCACCATGATTAAAGCTGACCATGACATGCTTTGTAGGGCCTGCACTACCTACACCTTGCGAGGAATGGCTTTCGGGCAACAGTGGCTATTAGCGATGTCGTTCTTCCAGAAAGGCTTTTCACCACTGGAGGTCACTGCAAACTGTGGCTGCTCTGTCTCAGTCCCTCAAAAGAAAGTACCCTGCACACAAGTTAGCTCGGATCCCTGTTTGGAGGCAGACAGAACCATAGAATTATTAGGGACTGCAAGGGACCCCGAAAGACCATCTAGTCCAATCCCCCTGCCACAGCAGGATCTCTTCTCTGGAGAATTTATAGAATCAGCATCACTCAGGGCTGGAAGGGACCACCTGATCATCCAGTTCCAACCCCCCTGCCATAGTCAGGGACACCCCACCCTAGACCAGGCTGGCCAGAGCCTCATCCAGCCTGGCCTGAAACACCTCCAGGGATGGGACCCCAACCACCAACCTGGGCAACCCATTCCAGGCTCCCACCACTCTCACGGTGAATCCAGTCTAAATCTCCCCATCTCTGAAATATCACTTGCTGAGTATTTGAAAAGCACCTGTAGGTAGTCAGGGAGGACTTCTTTGCGCTGCAGACAGACACATTCTTGTTCCAATTTATTCAAACAAAGCAGTTGTCAGACTGCTGAGTTCAGACACATACAAACAGCGACCAGTTTCTGCACATCATGCAGCCTCTTATCAGCCTCACAAGCACTTTCCTGAACACCAGCAAGCTAACAGCAGGTGATGGGGACACAATGGGAGATGTACTACTGCAGCTTGTCAAAACCACTGGGGTGTTTTTTGAAAACAAATGTATGTTTATCTGCACTAAGATCTTGAAAAGAATCTTTAATGTTTGCCAATGGATCCTAATAAAAATGTCAGCTGCTAGGTTTGAATTTTTAAATCATATATGATCCTCACTTCACAGTCCATCTGGATGCAGTTTTCTTCTCTCTTCATCAGTGCATTCAGAGGACCACTACTGAGAACCATCTAACAATTCCTAGACCACCCCACTCAATCAGATAGCAGCACATATACACCATACACATTACAGATCATGGAATCACAGAATGGTAGGGGCTGGAAGGGACCTCTGGAGATCATCAAGTCCAACCTCCCTGCTAAAGCAGGATCATTTAGGGCAGGTCACACAGGGCTGCATCCAGTTCACTTTGAAAGTCTACAGAGAAGGAAATTACAACCTCTCTGGACAGTGTGTGCCAGGGCTCTGTCACCCTCACACTAAAGAAATTTCTCCTCATGCTGAGGTGGACCTTCCTATGTTCTAGCTTATCCCAGTTATTCCTTGTCCTATTACTGGGCACCACTGAAAAGAGACTGACCCCCTCCTCTTGACATCCACCCCTCAGGTATTTGTAGTCATTAATAAGCTCTCTCTTGGCCTGCTCTTCTACAGACTAAACAGCCTCAGTTCTCTCAGCCTTTCCTCACAGGAAAGAAGTTTGAGTCCCTTCTGATATGAATATCAGAAGGAACGGCTGATGTTAAAGATGCAGAGATGCTGGGTCACTCTGGTGGAAACTAAGCATGAAAGCACTAGAAAAGAATAAACAAGCCTGGCTAGTTCCAAATGGTTAAAAGAATCCTAAAGGACCCAGATTCACAAACCAAAGATTTGCATTTCAGTGATACAGCTTAAACCCTTATTTGACTACAATTCTGACAATGAAAGGTCAGAACTGGCAGCTGGGCAGGTTCTATCTGAAATGCATGTGTTATTTACTGACATACTCATCCTAAGACAGGTTTCACTGTTTTCTGCTCAGTGAAACACAGCAGAGCAATTCTTGGCTTTCATCAACCAAAATAACCCCAAAGAAGTTTGGCCTTGTTTGATCTAAATGAAGAACTTCTGTAAAAGACAAGCAATCTAGGCCTCAGATATTTTTAAAGGATATTAAAAAGGAACCAGTTCTTCTTAGCTTCTGTTATCTTTTACCTTGCCCTTTATTCTTCTGCACTTCAATCTATTTCAAGGAATCAGCAGCAGAAGGTTTATCGCACAATCTGTGGAACAGCAAAGTCTTAATAACAAACAAACTGTGCAGAAGGAAGATCAAAAAAATCCTCAGGAGTGATTTCACAGGGTAAGGAAAGGTGAGCTACAAAGACCAGTTCACTGAACAATAACTTCCTTGCTCTGTTGTGTTTGCCTCCATTTGGATTTATTTACACAACAAACACGAGCTTCTTGAAGGAGTAAATACATACACTGGATGCAGTATTTAGTTACCTCGATGTAAATAAATACATAAAACCTAACAAACCTCCCTTAACAAAGCAGTTCATCACAGGCTGGACCTCAAACCTGTGAATAGACTAAAAAATGTGTAGTCTAAGATCACCCAGACAGAATCACAGAATCATTGAATCCTTAAGGTTCAAAGAGACCTCCAAGGACCACCAGTCCAACTATTTACCCAACCCCTCCCTGCCCCCTAAACCCTGATCCCTAGGGCCACATCGATTTATTTAACTCTTCCAGGGTCAGCAACTCCACTCCCTCCCTGGGCAGCCTGTTCCAATGCCTGACCACTCTGTCAGGGAAATCATTTTTCCTGATGTCTAATCTAAACCTCCCCTGGCAAACTTGACCCCATTTCTTCTTGTCCTATTGCTAGTGAATTGGGAGAAGAGACCAATCCCCACCTCTCTACAACCTCCTTTCAGGTAGTTGTAAAGAGCAGTAAGGTCTCCCCTCAATCTCTTTTTCTCCAGCCTAAACAATCCCAGTTGTCTTAGCTTCTCACAGTGAAGCATCTCCATCCATACTGTGTAGTGTGCCCTTTTAGCTCTCTGAAAGGTAGAAAATTTCAGCTTTCCTCTGAAAGAAACAGGCTTGCTGGCAATTAGAGTTGGCCAACAGATAGCAGTGCTTGAAATTTCTTTAGCTTCAAAAGCCATGTTGTTTTCATCTAGTTACTTTTAATACTGAATGATTAAATTACAGTGGGGTACCACACAGACCAAAGGAAGCAATTGAAAGTGAGAAAACTCTAATTAGAGAAGTGAGGAAGAGAACTTCCAGGACAGATATGTAGGTATGTAACAGGCAGGGAACAACAGGATGAGGGGTCATGGTTTGAAGCTGGAGAATGGGAGATTGAGGCTGGACAGGAGGAAAAAGCTCTTGAATCTGAGGGTAGTGGATCCCTGGAACAGGCTGCCTAGAATGGTGCTGGAGCCCCCATCCCTGGAGCCATTCAAGGTCAGGCTGGCTGGGGCTCTGGCAATCTGTCCTAGTTAGGGATGTCCTTGCTTGTTGTAGGGGGGTTGGACTAGATGATCTCTGGAGCTCCCTCACAATCCAGACAATTCTATGATTCTGTATTGAACGATGGATAAAGAGATGCTTCAAAGCAAAGTTTTCAAGGGTTTTGGCACCCAAAATGTTCATCTGGCATAAACCTCAGCATCCCCTGTGGCACACAAACTCATTCCCTTTCCGAATTCATGCTGATACAACTTGTATGTAACGCTACAGACAGGCATTTCTCCTTGATCTTCCATTGACAGGTCCCTATAAACTGATTTTTTGAGGTAAAACAGAAGTGAAAGATAAAGTGGTTGGTTTTATTTTGAAGAGTTTAGTTTTATTCTTTGGTGTCTGCTGAAGATTTTGGAAAACTGTTCCATAGTTCCAGACACCACACAGATTAAGAGTGTGATTCCAGATGCAGGAGATCCCGGGAACTACGGGAGATTTGGCAGATATGGAAATAGAGCTAAAAACTCTTCCTGCCAAGCCATATTCTTTCAATGAAGCACTCCACTGATTTTGGAACCTAGCTAGGAAACCAATTTTCTCCCCCACAGTCATATGATGCCGAAATGGAGATCACTGAAGAATTTGTGGGGAAAGAAAAAGATCTCCCTCTTGGCAAAAGCTTTCCTATGTGTGTCAGAGAACACAATTCCAGATCTAAGAAACAGGGTTGATAAGGAAGACATTTCATTGAAAGATGGTCATTCTGTAGAAGCAGCATCAGCCTGGAAGCCAGAGAAGCCCTGCTTCTGCCACTGATCTGCTGGGTGACCTTCAGTGCTCCTTTCCATCCCTGTGAGCTCCTGCCTCTCCAAACGGTTCTGTAACAGCCTGACTAGTGTCAGGTCTCTGCTGTCACAACTGTCATTCACAGTGTCCATAAATAATCTCTAATGCAGTGACACTTGGTATTGCCCAAGGGCACAGGAGCAAATGCTCACCCTGAGCTGGCCTCCTGAAATATCTAACTGTGCATGAAATGAATGCTAATGAAGCAGGGTGATCATGTACAGCACTGGTGGCAGCCAGGAATAGTGCAGAGGCATCACACATGCCTTCTCTACAAGTCCCACGCTAGCCCCCACAAACATTTTGAATCAATTGTTGGCAATTGGTGGCAGCCAAAAAATATTTCACAGGGTCTCTTTAAGAAGATCATGATATAAAACATTTAACATGTTACACATTCCAATCATGAGTTCACAGAATCACGAATTCTCTGGTTGAAAGAGACCTTTAAGATCATCAAGTCCCACCTTTGACCCAGCGCTGCCAGGTCACAACTAAACTATGGCCCTAAGCACCAGCTCCACACGTTGTCTAAATCCCTGCAGGGATGATGACCCTACCACTGCCCTGGGCAGCCTGTTCCAATGCCTAATGACCCTTTTAGTGAAGGAATTCTTCCTACAGATGTTCATGCTTGTCCTCTGGAGTAGCTGCCTAACAAATATAAACAAATTCTAGTGGAAGATTTGCAGTTCAATTTACAACTTGTATTTGTTGTACAACTTTACTATAAAAGGTAGGTAATACAGAGTTCATCTCGTAGCGTTCTGTGCACGAGTTGTTCTCCTTAGAGCAAGGGAGGTGCTGTAAATACTGTTGAACCAACCCAGTAACAACATGGCAGGAGAGGCAGTAGCTGTATGTGGAATCAGGAAAATGAAGAGTATTTGGATAATTTCATAACGTTCCATGCATCTTTCCATTAACAGACTGTTATTTTACAACAAGTTTATTCTACAACTGAAAATGAAGTGCATATACAACAGAGTTTAAAGATGCAGATCTTGGATGTAGTGCCCAAAAGCTACAACAGGAGATAGATGTACCTTTAAAGATTAGAATACTGTGTTGACAGGACAGCTTAGAGGATGGGAAGTTACTAAAACAAAATACCTCTTTATAGAAACAAAAAATAATAGTTTTAGTCAAAACCTGAATCTGTCCAATTCATTTGTCCAAAGCTTATTAATTTTGGTCATGTAGGAATTAGGGTGGATTGTCCATGTTAAAGGGAAAAATTAATACACTGAGCTCCTCGAAACGCTCATTACACACAAGGGTTCCATTCAAGGTGACAGAAATGCAACTGCTCTTATACAAGGACCTTGTATGGAATCCTTACGCTGTGTTCAGCACTGAAAAGTCACTTTTCCTGCACCGTGACTTCTGCTAAACATGTCCACTAGACTTTGCACAAGGGTGCCAGACAAGAAAGGTCATAGGGACAGTCTGGATGTATCTCCCTGCCCCTCTGTGTTTATTACAAATTGGCTGGGTAGGCAGCCTGTCATCAGACACCTCTCAGTGTTCATGGCCAAAAAGATTCTTTCCTGAACCGTTCATCTAAGGTCAAAGAGTTTTTAGGGGAAGATGGACAAGGCTCAACAATTTTTTTTACACTAAAATAAATACCTACATCATTGCTATATCAAAACTGACTTGATTTTTGTATGTTTTAACAGTCACATATTCCAAAGGTGTGATATAATTCTTACCAGAGTATTCACAATCTAAATAAAAATCAAAGAGAATGAACTGGAGGAGAATGGACTGAATTGCAGGTAAACGAAGAAAAATAAAGAAAACATCTTGTAGTTGCTACAGATTTTTGAAATGTTAGGTCTTGGATCAAATGAAGTGAAGGATCTTTGCAGACAGATCAGCATTCCTGCAATGGCTGGGTCATCCAAAGGAATGTGTCCATGCAGATCTCACCATATAGCAGTGTAAGGAGGACACCAGACAGAGAGTCAGCAATTCCATTTCCATATTACAGATGTCTCAGTATGGATGTCACTGACTGGGAGCATGACCTGAGGAGACTCTTCACCTGAGACCTTCCTTTCTGTACCTGTTTCTCGTTTTACTTGTCTCTTACTCAGGTGTTCAGGCAATTAATTCTGTCAACTGGGTCTCACGTGTGCACGGTCTCAGTCAGGGTATTGCTGTGCACAATAAGACCTTCCCAAAAGCCCTTCACAATGCACTGATCAGATACAGGCTTGCCAGAAGTCCAGTTCCCTCCCAGTGACAGCACTATTCTGCTGTAGTATTTCAGACAGAATGAAAATGAATTTTTATTGGAGGCTGCTTGTTACAGCTCTGTGTGTTTTTTTCCTCAGATAATGCTTCTTTCAGGAAAGAGCATCACGACCAAAGGGTAGCATTGTTCTGTCACACTCCCTAAGAAGCCAAACTCACATTTTCTCTAGAAATCACAGAAAAGTGATCAAGACCCATAGATTTCTTTGGATTCCATCACTGTTCTTTCCTCACTTTGGGAGTTCAAGGAATTACAGTACCATTCTCAAATATGAACTCTAGTACAGGTGAGCACCTTTTCTGGTCACAACAGCCATGTGTTCAAGCTTTCACAGGTCCACAAGCCACAGGACGCATCATTCTTCCATTGTAGTGGGGCTGTTTGACCCTCCAACCCTGTCCTTACAGAATAGATCAGATTTCTTATGAAACCAAAATAAAACGTCGTTAAGGTATGATGAAAGAAACACCGAGGGGCGGCATATATGGGATATCAAGCATGCCTCTGGGATGGTCTAAAACATGTAGGTCCACGAGCCACAGGGCACATCTCAGCATGTAGAGGAGTAAGAAAGCTCTAGGAATGGTTTATTTGTTGTTAACAAGAACACTCTGGAAAGAGGGGGAAGGATGAGTCAAAAATGGACATGCCATGGGGTTTTGAGGTGACACAGAAATCTTGGTATCAGGCTGCTGTTGGCTCATTTCCTGCAAAGCTAGCGATTCAGATTATCCAGGAGTCCCTGCACAAGCAGAGCAGGACTGCCAGTTCCTGGCAAGGACACTTGCCCCACTCTTGAAATGCTTCTGAGTCCCTACCACCTCTCTATGTATGAGGACTCAGGAGATAGCCTGGGGAAGCTGCCCTTCATGAGAAACCTTTTCCCAAAGGAACACACAGAACTTCTATGCAGAGCAATCAAAAGCCTAAAGTCCCACAAATATTGCCACATCAAATTTCAAAAGTGACTTCATGACTGTACAACTAGCAAAGAGCTCTGACAGTCTCTGTTACTTCTGCAAAATTCAGGAGAAAAATAGCTGAGTGCAGATAAGGACTAGAAAACAACCCCAGCAGTACATCCTGTCTTTGACTGCACAAACGAACGATGTTATGACCAGTGATGCTACATCTCTGAGGTAAGGCAACGCTCACTTAACAACCAGTAACAGGCATGCGCCATACAGGGGATGTCCCAGTCCCACAGCAGGAAGAACTGGCAACTTTGCTCCCAGCGTGGCCAGCGGATAACCTTGAGGCAGCCTCTTGGGCTGCTCCCAGCAGAGGTCACTAGAGGATGCCTCATGCTTTAATGGCAGCACAAAGCACTCCGACAGCATCGGGAGAGATGCACTACCTGAAAACCCAGAGACTGGCTAACATTTACTGCCGGATAGATTCCTGTCAAGAGCTGCTCCATGAAAGAAGAGCTACGTCTGACAGTCTACATCCAAACACAAGAAACAGGTATCCAGTTAATAACAAGACTGATCTCACAAACATATCTAACTTTTAAAAAGATATGTACTACCTGTGCATTTCCAGATGCAGCGTTCTTTTTCTTTCTTCCACAGTTTAACACAGTCCACAAAGTGTGCCACAGATAAGAAGCCCAAAGGCAGAAACTAACTGCAATCCAGGCAGCATTTCTTTGCAGGGGCAGATCCATCCCTTTGTTTTTAATCAACTGGTTAACTTGGTTCTTCTGCTTTAGCAGATGCAATTTGGCAGGCACTTTCAAAACCCTCCCCCGCTCTCAAAGTACCAGCTAGCGAGACAAGGCTCAGATACGCAGCAGGATCCTATCTCACACTTCAACACATTCCCTGAACCTATAAGGAAAAGAAGTGATAGCCCACTGACAAGTGCAGAACAGGTGCAGGAATCCACGCACCAGGCATGTATTGCATGGACTTGAGAGTCAATTACTCTGACATCCCAGCACTTCTCAAATGAATGCAAACTGTTAGCACAATCCCTTTGCAGTTACCGGTTCAGGACGCTCATCATCCTTTTTCTCTTTCGATAGACAAGAAATGGGAAAAACAAAACTACACAAAGAGCAGAATTCAAACCAATCACAATGCATCATGGTGTACAAGCACAGGAGGGTCAGCTGGAAAAGCTGTGGCTTCACTGCCTGCAGTCCCTTCTGATCCTCTGTATGTACGTTGCTGCCTCGTCCAAACCCCTACCATGCAGAAAGTCAATCCTTGCTGTCTTTCCATTTGATATCCAGTATCAAGGCCCTGATCAAATGGATGGAGGTGCTCAATCACTTCAACCACACAGATGTGACACTTCCAATATCATCAAGGTATTGATGATATTAGAGGAGTATTGCGTTCAATTCTGGAGCCTCCAGCATAAGAAGGATGTAGACATACTGGAGCACATCCAGAGGAAGACCACTAAAATGATCAGGGGAATGGAGCATCTCTCATAGATGACAGGCTGAGACAGTTGGGGTTTTTCAGCCTGGTGAAAAGAAGGCTCTGGGGGGACCTTCTTTGGACCTTCCAGTACCTGAGCAGGGCCTACATGAAGGCAGGGTTAGGTCCTTTCAAGGGGGTTTGGACAGATAGGACAAGGAGCAATGGTTTCAAGCTGGGAAAGGAGATATTTAGGCTGGATATTAGAAAAAGTTCTTCAATGTGAGGGTGGTTGGTCGCCGGAATGGGCTGCCTGGGAGGTGGGGGGGGCATCCCTCCATTCCTCCATCCCTGGAGTAATTTAAGGTCAGGCTTGATGAGGCTTTGAGCAACCTGACCTAGGTAGAGCTGTCCCTGTGTAGGGAGGTTGGACTGGACGACCTTTAAAGTCCCTTCCAGCCTAGAACATTCTATGATTCTATAAAGTGAATCATATTCTATTCATTAGGTGACCCTGCTGTGGCAGGGGAACTGGACTAGATGAACTTGACTTTTCTCAAGCAATCCAATGTGATGCAAATCCTGCATGGAAAGTTTCAGCTTTGGCTACCAAAACCTGAGAAACTTTTAATAACTGAAAACAGGATCTTAAAATTGGTAATGGTAAGAAACTTCAATATAAAAACCCCTGCAACCAGTCTATTAGCAGGCCAGGGAAGGTTACTTCTAGAATCATAAAACTAGAAATCTGAGGAACAAAGTGCCATTACTTATTTTCTTATATGTAAGGATGTAAGGAAATCTACTAGGACTGTGAAGGGTCAGTACAGAAGGTGTTCGGTGTATGTATGTACAAAGAATGTACCCTTTACACACCATCATCATAGATCTTCTGTGGAACAAGTGTCTGTAACTACAGAGTTCTGCCATTGTGGAAGATGAAGCAATAAGAAGAAAGGACGTAATTTCTTCTCTGCTTGTGTATCGATCTGATCAGAGGTGAATAACCAAAGAATTTAAAACTCATTCCCTAGCTGTAGAGAAGTACGACTATTGGAAACTTCAAGTACTAAAAATTCACAAATCAAATTATAAAATTCATTACATAATCTGAAAAAAGTATTTTTTAATAATCTCTTACTACAAAGTTAGGATGACTATTGTCTTTTTTTTTTTGGTCACCTTTAGGAGACAGAGCACTCTCAAGTCCAAGTTTGAGTGACACAGATGCTATGTTTGGGAGGGTGGGTTTAGTTATGGTGTTTTTTTCAGCTGTGAAACTGTGATCCTCCTCTTTCTTTCTGAGAAAGATATATATTCTGACAGGCATGGGGATGGGGAGGATTCAGTAAAATAAGGCTGCATGAAGTCTCAGAGTCACACTCATTGGCCCATGACAGCTCAGTGCCATGAGTTTGGGGCCTGAAGCATGTACTACAGAATGGATAACCTGTAAAGCTGCACCAGGCTGAGCTTGGCAACACCATGCCTGATGACAGCATTTTGAGCAAGCTGAAAATAGGGTTGGTAAAAAAAATCTGAGCCTAGGCTTGGTTGAAGTACACTTTCCTGACCATAAATCAGCCACACTTTAGGCATGGTGGTTTGATTTTGAGGCTGGATGAAGCCTTGAGGCTTTTCTTCATTAGTTAAGCAGCCTTAATGCAGATGTACTGAACTTGCAGGATTTTGTTAAGAGAGTCACTCTTGATTGAAACTGTAAAACAAGAAATAGGTTTCTGCCAAAACATTTGGATCTTGAACAGTGTTTGGGGACAGAGAAAAGATATTTTGGGTTAATTATGCAACAGTGGTCATTTTTATCCCACTCAAAATACTGTCGTGACTCTGGCCTCCCCTGGAAAAAGGAGCTTGCAAAGGCATCTTTACCACCAGGGGCATGGCCAGTGCAGAGGCCACAGAGAAAGTAACTGCTGAACAAATTGTACTGGTGGTCAAGGGGGAGAAAGTTTTAAGGAGATAAGGCTCTGACTGGAGACAAAGAATTTGGGATGATTACCCACACATGATCCTTAATTAAACTCCAGAATTGTGTATATCAAATAGTTCCACCTGAGATAAATATTTAAAAGTTAGTTCATGAACTGTTTTCAGAATATCATCAAAGGGAAAATTATATCATTGACTGAAGAAACTACATACCAAGAAGTATTTTTCCCACTTTTTGGGACAAACAAAATAAATCAAGAAAACACCTGTCCCAACCTGAAAGCACTCCAAATGTCTGCAGAACTGCAAAATGGACCAGCACACAACTACCTACTCAAATGAACAAGCTAGTGGCGGGTTTCATGCTAAAGCAGGATTAAGAAGCCCTGGAATATGGCAGCAAGGAAAGGGCAGCTCTGCTTTTTGCTGCTTCTTTCAAGGATAGCAAGGACAGTAGAGCTAATGGAGTTCTTTAGCAAATGCTTGGATATACTTTTATATTTATTAAAAATGGGAGAGACTCTGTTCTGATGCATGAGAGTGTGGCTTACCTATTAAGACAGCTTATGAACTGTATTTATTGAACTGTAAATGACTAGAGGCAAACTCTACAAATATAAGGAAAAAACCACAGTGAAAGAAACATTTAAAAGCTAGAGTTTGACCAATGCCTGTTTATTTCCATTTTGCAGCAGACTGCAAGTGTTGGCGCTGCTCCGTGGGCAGCAAGTAACGCATTACCCACGTGAGCTCAGCTGTGTCTGAGCTCTAGCTAGTGCTGACACCTCCAAGTGAAAGCCTGCACATGCTCGTGCTCAGGGAGCATCTCTGTCTCACAGCATATTGCCCACATACATGCACTAGACATGCCAAATTATAAGATCCAGAAACCTTACAGCTACACTCTCATCACAGAAACTACAATTGCAGTTGTAGCTTTCTAGGTTCCAAGAACTTTAAAAGCAGCAGCATTATGCTTGTGGAGAGACCCTGAATTTCTAATCTCTGCCCAGGTGGTCTGCCAGAGTTCACAAAGCTTTGAAGCTTTGCTTAGTACTAGATTTAGCTTTTATTGAATGTTTATTTAATATTGTTCTCCTGAAAGAGCAATTGCATAATTATTATCCAACGTGGGTGGGTTACTTTTGTCAATAATTTGCTAAATAGGAGCCTGGAAGCTTCTGAATTTAATGCAGAGAGAAGAATCAAGCTGCACGCATCAGAATCATAGAGCCAGTGTTTAAAAACAAGTAATTGCCCTGAAGAATACAATTTTACAGCACATAATACTCAAGAGTCATTGGGAAAAGGGACTTTGTAGCCTAATTTCAGACAGTGATTCAAAAGCAAGCAATTTGAATTGCACCCTCACCCATTGCACTAACCAGTAAAGAGCCAGGAGGAGACTACAGGATTGCTGATCAGCAGATGCACCTTTGGTGGGCCAGCAGCAGCAGTCTAGGTGGGGAATGAACGTGAAGCTCACGGGGAGCTACTGCAGCTGAGTAAACTATGTGGTAGTTTCACAATCAATTCACCTTTGAATAAGTTGGTGCTGTTGCCAGATGATGTTATTTAACCTTCTCACACCTGCTTGTTCCTGGCGTGTGCCATCCCCTCCCTTGGACCACCACAATCCAGTGATCTGGCTACTCAATGCACCAAGGACAGATCTGGATGTAAAGCTTCTTTACATCTAGCTCTTTTACATGAAAACCTTTCCTACCCAGCAAAAAGTCTTTCACTTGTTACTGGAACCACCTGAAGCAAAACTTCGTGTTCATTCAGGAGGCCAGAACCTAACTGAGATACGAAGATTGTGACAAAGCAAAGACAGCTGCACAAATGGGGGGCAAGAGACCATTCTGAGCAAAACACATGTACAACATGCACAGGGAAGTTCTGTCATGAGTGTCTTTGAGTCGCCCGCTCCAAGAGTTAACTGGCCGTGGTACCGAACTGGTGGAGCAGAGAGCGCCATCTAGAGGTCCTCCCCACCGAGCCCTGCCTTCCAGCGCGGAGACTCCTTGCTCAGAGAAACAGAACCACAGAATCACAAATTTATCGAGGCTGGAAAAGACCTGCAAGATCATCAAGTCCAGCCTATGACCTAACATCCCACAGTTTGGAGAAAACCTTTAAGATTACAGAGTCCAACCACCGACACTCTCAACACTGGTCTGAACTGGTTTCCCCTAGTTAAATTTTAATGGGTCTGAAGGTTTTACATTTTTTAGATTAGGCTTTTGGTTTTACAGGTAGAATATCCTGCACTGAATGATGACAAGTGTGTTTGCTTATTTTATTTTTTAAAAAGAAAATCTTGGAAAACAGTAGGTTTCTTTCAGGAAGGAGATCATTTTCTGCTTTATAATCAGTTAGCTTCTGGCTGCATTAATTCTTTCCGCAAACACACACTTAGACCACTGTCTTGTAGATGGTCACTTGAGTTGTAACCCACTCTCACTGAAGTTGATCCATGTTCTGTCACTGCTTTCAAACTGAACAGAACTTCATCCACAGAAACCACGTGGGAGACAACTCATGCGAGTGCACACACCTTAACAAAGTTTACGGCATTTCCTGCCGACATAATCATCCTTCCTAGTTTTTCTAATCAGCACCGTAAGATTGCTCCTCAGACAAGAAGACCCAGTTAAGTTGGTTTTCCCTTCATCAACACTAACAGCAGAGTTAGAGCCCATTCTGTAACCACTGGGAAATTCCTCAAAAAATTAGTATGAAAGTTAAGTTTTAGAAGCTTAGGAGAAAAGTAACTGCTGTTTGTGTCTGGAAACCTCACTCCACTGAGGTTTATTACCAAAGTTCAGTTGGACTGCCTTTCGCCTTTGAAGTCTTGCTCCCAGGAGACTCATGAGCTAAAATGGGAATTCAGAGCTATTTCTCCAGCTTGCAGCTAGCCATCAGCTGTCCATCTTTTAGAGTATTCCTGTCTCCCTCTCTGTACCTTTCACTGACTCTTCTCAACCCAGCCAGTTCCAGCCATTAAACTGAAGCAAACTTCAAGCAAACTTGCAATAAAACGTACTCTCTCAGCTACACCATCTCTCAGCTACTGTCTTAAATGCACTATCAAACTAAGGTACAGTAACATGGGCAAAGCAGCTCTGTTTCCTGACCCTAAAGGGATAAAACTCAGAGAAGAGCTACACGGCAGCAACAGCTGTCCTGTTGTGACTTCGCACACCATAAGACAGTCTGTCTTAAAAGAGCCTATTGACATCCTCCAAACTTCAACCACCCAGATTTGTTTAGTTTTCAATTTTGTTTTCACTGAAACATGAAATAAAAATAAATACATCATACTTATGTGGATCAGGCTTCGTTTGTTTTAATATAAAGAGTGGGGTTTTTTTCTGTACAAAGTAAAAGCTGTAATAGTTTACTGAAGACTGGAATAATTTTGTACAAAAGTGATGCAGCAGCTTAAGTATCAAAACTTCAACTTCTTGAGTTGTGGATATAAATGAAAAAACACCATGAAATTTATACCAATGCTCCAGGGCATCATCTGAACCCAAAAATATTCAGAATACTTGAAAAACTGCTCCACCATGTCTTCTTTATCAGCACACAGACTGCCACAGCACACATTTTTGCAAGTCGTTCCTAAGATTTCACATTGCCCTACCGCAGGGAGATGTTCTCAGTTCTTGTCTAAATGATGTGTCAATAAAAATACTGGTTCCTCTAGACTCTCACACAGAAAATGTGTAACACAGGAAGGTGTGTTGCTATTTCTAAACACGTTTTGGCTGTTCACAGTCATTTTCCTGCCAGAGTACCCACACAATGATGCCCAGCACCATTCTTACAGGAGCAACACAGAGCTACACCAGACAGTGCTCAGCCCTGCAGGCATGGCACTCAGCATGTACCCTGCCCCACAGCTTATGGGGAGCAAAGGATAAACCTGCTTGAGTTCCTCTGGAAAATCTGCTCTATCCATAGCATTCATTCAGTCCCCACTAACTCCAGGGCTGTTAGATAGGAAAAAGCTTTCAAAACATGAATCCAATAAGATCCGTGTTTACCTTTGGATTTCAAAGAGCTGTTGAACCCCACAACTTCTTTACAACAGCTGTAAAAAAAGCCCAGATTAAGAACACACACACTTGCCTCTGTGAATCCAGAAGAATCAAATATGCTGACCAGTCTCTCATAGCTGTGATATATTTTCACAGATGAACATTAACAATGAAGCTTTATTGAGAAACACACACAGTAAACTCTTTAACTAGCTGCAAGAATAAAAGCAGAGTGCTTTGGGAAGACAAAACCAATTATGCAGTTTGTCACTTACCTTTTCATCTTCTTTTCCATGATCTGATCCGCTGATGTTTTCTTCCTGAAAGTTTGTAGTCCTCTCCATTTTCTCCATGCTCTGAAAAAAAGCTGATTTTTCCAATCTGGTGCAGCTGTACTGTGTATTGAGCTGTTCCAGCCTATTAATCTTAAGTAGCTTCATACTATGCCCAGTTAATTTACTCTCCAATTTATTCCTCTCCACCTTAGATTCGTAAACCAGTGAACACTCATAACTTCTGATTTCTCCTCTTTCTTGGCTGTACAGAAGAAAAACAGACAAAAGGCATCAAAGTTAATCACAGAGCAGTCATCACTACAATATTTTAACCCACTCTCCTTACACTTCCTGAACTGATACATGAAGTTAACAGCATCCTTCCCTCTCCTCCCTCTGTTCTGTACCACACAAATAGCTAATGGCCAAAATGGTGGTAGAGCACAGTCCTTGCTAAGTTCCTTCCCACTACAGGGCCTCACTATGAGCCCAGTACTGAGATGATGTGGGATTACTTAGGCTTCCCTAGTGGCAAGGTTGGCTGGAGGTAGAACTTTTGTTCCACAGCAGTGGAAGAGCTTTTCACTTCCCCCATCAGTAATCACATGTGTGTGAGGTTTGTGTCTGTCAGGGTTGTGGTAGCGAGAGAGTGGGCTGCTGGCACAACCCCTATAAGAAGCTTAATGAAAGCTTTCCCTTGCTCCAGGTGGGATTGACCTCTGGCCACAGCTGAGCCAGCCAGAGGCTCTGCAAACAAACTTAATTAAGAGGGGAAACCTCTGGGGCAACAATTTGTTGTTTGGGACCTTCTGTTTGAGGAGAGGAGTAGGAAGAGAGAGATGCAGCCACGTGGTCACCCAGGTCAGTGAGGAGAATTGTCTTGGTGCTTCAAGACATGCTACAGCAGCAGCCATATAGGGGTTATTTTGTGTTTGTTGATCAATTGGGTGTTTAGGTTTTCAGGTATCTAGGGGTTTTGCTGCTGTGGGTATGCTTGGACCCAGTGATCTGGAAGGTCCTTTCCAACCATGATTATTCTGTGAGAAAGGAGAGGGGAAGATACACCAGGGCAGCCATTCTCCTTTCACTCATCACAGTGAGAGAACAATCTGAGTCTTTGGAACCCCCAGAGATCATCAGTGGAAAAGAGTGCCTCCAGCCTGTAGAGCAGTGGAAGGAACCTTAAAGAAGCCATGAATCTAATAGAGGCCTGCACTGGAGCACTCCTGTGCGTGGAAGACCTCCACGCTAGTTAGAGAAGGTCATGAAGAACTGTCTCCTGTAAGAGGGACACCACAGGGGAGGGCTCCATGTGGTTTTCACCCTGAGATGGAAGGAGGTAGTAGAGATGGGCCTGGGAAGAAGAGAGGGGTAGGGGGAAGGTGTATTTAAGAACAGGCTATTTCTCCCACAGTCATAGAATCATAGAATCATTAGGGATTGAAAGGGACCTCGAAAGATCACCTAGACCAAGTCACACAGGAACACATCCAGGCGGGTCTTAAATGTCTCCAGTGAAAGAGACTCCACAACCACCCTGGGCAGCCTGTTCCAGTCCTATTGGTGAATTGGTGGCAGTGGGGTTTTTGGTGTCTTAAATTAAACTGATTTTGTTTTCCCAAAAAAACAGACTCTAGTCTTTTTGCCTGTGGCCATACCTGGTGAGTGAGTCCTCCCTGTCCTTTGTCTCAACCTCCAAGTTTTTTATTGCATGAGCAGGTGCATGGGGCTGAGTTTAAACCATGACAACATGGAAGATGCATCCTTTTGCACAAGTAATGCTAAAAGAGGAAATTACTCAAAACTTTAATTTAGCAACTCTGTGATGATCCAGGAAATAGAAGACCTCTTCATCATTAATATTGCGACCCACCCTTCGCTGCCCTGGAAACCAGGCCACAAAAGTGTTCTGCTCATCCTTCAGCTCTAGAAAGCTAATTCTGGTCAATCCCATTACACAACTCATGCTTTTGATTTTAACTTGCAAAAATACTATGAACCTGTATTTTGTAGTTTGGAATGTAGATCATAGGATGTTAGGGGTTGGAAGGGATCAAACTTGGAGTCATTAGCAGCAGTGGGAAACAGCGTTCGGTGGCAATGAGA
Source organism: Rhinopomastus cyanomelas (assembly GCA_013400115.1). NCBI lineage: Eukaryota > Metazoa > Chordata > Aves > Bucerotiformes > Rhinopomastidae > Rhinopomastus > Rhinopomastus cyanomelas. The sequence continues at coordinate 899,476 of VXBP01003566.1, read as the reverse complement.
AACTAAATTAAAACAGCTTTTTTCAGCCAAGCACCTGCCAACAGAAAATGTCCCTCGCTGTGCTTTGGCCCCACACCAATGCTCGTGCAGCAGATGAGCTGTACACCTGTATCAACTCACTGCACTGCCCTCACAGTTCTTCCCAGAAGCAAAAGATGCTGCATGTTAAAAGGTGACACAGGAGGTGGCTTGCTAGTAGGTAACATGCTTGCAGCTTATAAATGAGTCTTCCAGAGAGACACCTGCTACCATGTTTTTGCAGTCCTAGAGCATGCTGTTAACATGCAAGGGGCAGGAACACCGCTGTGGCTCAGTAAGACGTGCATCGCACAAAGAAGTCAGGCAGGCAAAATGCCAGGTCTGCTGCTTCTAGTCCGCACAGCTCTGACATCTCTTTTCACCCCTTTGGCTGAAAGGACATTTCAGGAGGTTTTCTCTTGCTGTTTCTCAAAAGCAGACTCTTGAATTTTCCTGAATGCGCTGACAACTGCAGGGGATAGACCACAAGGGCAAAGTCTAAGCCTTCAAGCTATGATTCTACAGATCCTTCGATCTGTTCCATACCAAGGAGTAATGTAGCATACTCCAAAGCTGCCAGAAAAAACAGGTGATGTTTCCATATACCCTCCCACTGCCTCCATGTCTCCAGCTATTCAAATCCCACAGCGTTTTAGAGTGACTTGGCTGTGAAGACTACTTTTGGTCTGACATGACTGCAACCAAGGAAAGTTGATTCAGGTTTTCCATAGCTCTTCAAAGAGCAGATTATCCTCTAGGTTATGATCACCAAATGCGGCCATCTATCTAACAAGATGACACACGCTACTGAAAGGACATATTATTCCTTCGAGTTGACCAATGGGTCAGTTACCCGGGAAAGTAATAATCGGATGGTGGTCCTGAAGGTGTTGTTGGGCTCTGTTACAAGCAGAGACAAGAACTGAGTCCAAAGGTGATTGCCTTCTCCCCCCATTATTACCTTAATATGTCCCTGAATAAAATAAGACAATGGAAAGTTTCTGAGCTGAACACAGCAGAATTTATATGCCAGTGCCTCCTCCACAGTCCCAGAAAAGTCACTGAGCACTGGGAAGCTATGGCCTTCCAACTTGTTAAAACAAAAACGAAAAAAACAGGTCTCAGTGTGTGTTTCATTTCTCCCAAAGGAGAGTGAAAACTCTCTCCAAATTGGGCCTGAGAGATGCAGTCTCCTGAGTTGTCTTAAGTTAAATAATCTCTCAGTTGAATCAAAACAGCTTCCATCAGAACCCACATCATCATATATGTGCTGAGGAACCACATGCCATACAATCACAGCAGCTTGCCTTTTTGCGACTCAGAGCAAAAACTAAATGTGCACAACAAAAACACAAACAAAACTGCACAATGAAAATGCAAAAAACAGAAGAAATGTTTGTAAAACTGGTTAGAAGGGGAAATGGGCAGACAAGCAGGTGTCAGCCAAAAAGAGCCCACAAACAACCCATTTTTCTTTAACCATCTTGGTTTAGATCATAGCTCCTTCAGCCAGAACTCGATTTACATGACTGGACTTGAAGCACTTGGCTTAAAACTCAGTGCTTTAGCTTCCATTTTCATTTCAAATAAAACCTTTATTTCTTACCCACTGGCCATTTGCAAACCAGCCATTTTCAGAATTTAAGCCTGGGGACAGGTATCCTTAGCCAGTAGTCAGACTTGTTTATCTCCCAGTACATCTTGACATTAGACTGACCTGAGTTTTACAAGCTGGGAACGATTAGGTAAGAGTATATAATTAAACCGAAATACATAATTTAAGAAAGAAAACATGATGCAACATGGAAAGAATTACCAGTGGGTCAAGTTCAGGTGGTAAATTAGGATGCAAACGGTACCACTTACTGTGCTTTCAAGTGCAACCTCCTCTGCATTCTGCATAATAGGAGATATGTATTTCCTCCAATAATTTATTGGTATCTCTTCAACTGAGATTGGTTTGCACATATTTCAATGAGTGATCCCCAAATACACAGACCGTGACAGTATTGTGATGTTGAAGTTGTTACAACAGCATGTCAAGCCATTTGAATGGGACAGGGTGGCCTTGCTTTCCTTCACCTATTCCCCAGGCTTGGCTGCACCACCTCACAGAGGCAGCACTGGCTTGAAACCAGCACCCCACAGGGATGACAATGACGATGCTCAGTATTGGGTTCTGTGCTCTTTAATGTCTTCATTAATGATCCTTATGAGTGCACCTTCAGCATGTTTGCAGATGACACCGGCCTGGGTGGGAATGTCAATCTGAGGAGGATAGTGAAACTCTACAGAGGGACCTGGAGAGGCTGAGCCAAAGTTAATTCTATAGGGTTCAACAAGGGTCCTGTGTGTGGGTCATGACAACCTCATTGAAGGCTACAGGCTTGGAGATCATAGAATCATAGAATCATTACGGATTGGAAGGGGCCTCAAAAGATCATCTAGTCCAATCCCCCCACAAAAGCAAGATCACCTAGAGCAAGTCATACAGGAGCACATCCAGGTGGGTCTTGAACGTCTCCAGTGAAGGAGACTCCACAACCACCCTGGGCAGTCTGTTCCAGTGCTCCGTCACCCTCACTGGGAAGAAGTTCCTTCTCAGGTTGATGTGGAACCTTCTATGTTCCAGCTTACACCCATTGCCCCTC